>JAXIVJ010000795.1:5000-170000 GCA_036785665.1 Chirona hameri
CTCGATTTTGGCCTTTGACCTGACCGTGACCTGACATGTAGCCTCAATTTGAAAATTTCGAGTATGCTTCCTCGCGTCCCGCCGTCACTGACCTCGAGTACATCATCCTGTCTCGCGTCCCGCCAACACTGACCTCGAGCATGTCACCCTGCCTCGCGTCCCGCCGTCACTGACCTCGAGCATGTCACCCTGCCTCGCGTCCCGCCGTCACTGACCTCGAGTACGTTGCCAGTGCGGCTGAGGCTGCGGTCCCACTGTACGATCTTGCCGTCCCGTCCGCCGGAGATGATGTTGCCCGTCTTGTCGACCATTAGGGTGAACACGGCGCCCTCGTGGGCACCCTTAATAGTGCGCGCCACCTGGTTACCGCCTGAGGGACCACGGGCACGAGCAGACCGAGGTTAGGTGACGAAATACTGCCGCTCCGAGAATCTTCGAAGGCACGGAATGGATTCATCCACGTCGAGTGAGTTGCTCAGTTCCACGGACTGAATTAAGCCCTACCCTATTAAGTCCTATTAAGCCCTACCAAGTGCAGGGTTCAACGGTCGCACGGAAAGGGTTCAACGGTTATACGAAGTGGGTTCAACAGTCACAAGTCATGGGTTGTACCACAGCGAATGGATCCAAAAGCTACACGGATTGGGTAAGGGTTTAAGAATGTTCTGGAACGACACACAGCCTGGATGGGTAAGATTCATCACCGGCATACTGCAGTTATTTCCAGCTCCTCGGCGAGCTATCCCTCGTCTTCTCTCCTCTCTTACATAACTCAGCGGAGAGTTCTGACATTGCCAACATTGTCTCAGCGGAGAGTTCTGACATTGCCAACATTGTCTCAGCGGAGAGTTCTGACATTGCCAACATTGTCTCAGCGGAGAGTTCTGACATTGCCAACATTGTCTCAGCGGAGAGTTCTGACATTGCCAACATTGTCTCAGCGGAGAGTTCTGACATTGCCAACATTGTCACAACAGTGTCATCCACAGCGCCACTGTTGTGGACCTCTTTCGGATCTCCCCCTAGTCCCTGGCACTGTAAATCTACCGCATGTTCTCGCTCACCTCTCTCCCAGAGCAGGATGCGTCCCTCGGTGTCTCCCGTGATGAGGTCGCCGGTGTCGGTGAACGCCATGCAGGTGACGTACTTGGGCCGCTCCCTGCCGCCGAATATCCCCTGGCGGCGCATCAGAGAGCCAGCCTCCAGCAGCCAGAAGTTGACGTGCTGACGACCACAGGTCATCAGCACGCCGCGGTCCAGCGGGTGCCACTCCACGTCCACCACCGTCTCCACTGACGCCTGCGGAGAGGGGGGGGGGTCAGGTCAGGCCAGGTCAGGTCACTCCACGTCCACCACTGTGTCCACTGATGCCTGCAGGTAGGCCAGGTCAGGTCAGGTCAAGCGGTTATCCTCCACCTCCACAAGTTCTTGACTAACAAACAAAAACTGAATTGCTCGCAACACATTTCGAATATTGCTTTTCTACCTCAGCCAAACATGACACGACCTCACCTTGTTCTCCGTGAGCTTGGTGGTCCGTTGCCACTCCCACACGGAGAGTGTCCTCTCCTGACCGTCATCGACACAGGCCAGCAGGGCGCCGCCGTCCAGCTGACTGAAGGCGATGCAGGACACCCCGCGCTCCAGGTCACCCGCGCCCAGCACGTGCAGCGTGTTCAGACTGACACTGTCCCAGATACGCACGTGCGCCTGCCGAAGAAGGGCAGATGAGGCATGGCCCATGGGACTCACGTATGTGGGTACTCCGACTGTTGAGGAACAAATTAAAAGATGAAGTGGAGAGCAGCCGTGCGGGCGTCAATGCTGGTGAAATCAGTGTAGCGAGCACGAGCGTGTTTTATTGATATTGATAATGTGACGGAAGGGATTGCTTATCATATTGTCATTGAACCACTGGCATTTATCCAGAGGCACATACTAGGACTATGCCGTACATTATCAACGGCAGCGCGAACCGCCGCTTGCCGGTACAGAGAGAACTGCAGAGCAGCGTTCAGCAGCTCTACATATGCGCTGAAGTCTCACCTGAGCGTCTGGCGCGGAGCCGGAGCATTGGCCGGAGGCTATCGTGAATCGGTTGGGGTGGATGGCCAGACTGAGAACACAAACAGAAATAGTAGCGTCACAATGGCGTCACTGGAACCAGATGGCGTTTCATTTGTATCGCACGAGAGATTCAGACATGGTATTTTATTTGTATTGTATTTAACGACGTCGGGCCATTCACACACATTGTGGCTATTCCTAGTCCGGCGTCACGAGACATAAAACAGTAGGTACATGGGAAACAGGGAGTTGACATTCATACTCAGATACATACCGGATAAAACAATGGTGCACGGCTTACAAAACTATGCATCAACACAAAATAGACATAAACTGGTAATGTGAAAACAATAGCACAGACAAAGCATGACTGCCACACGTTAGTTTACACCTCGGCCTTTCATGTACACCCTCAAGTTCCGTTTAAATGAGGCAGGCCTCGCCAACTGTGACTTTCCCGAAGACTGGAAGCACTCCATTGTCCATCCTATCCACAAATCCGGTCCTCGTTCCAATCCTGCCAACTTTAAACCCATCTCCTTAGTCCCTGTCATGGCCAAAATTGCCGAACGAATCGTACAGCATCAACTCTATGCCTACCTCTCTCAAAATCATTTACTTTCTCCTGCTCAGCATGGGTTTAGGGCAGGTCATTCTACCGAAACCGCCCTGATCAGTGTGTCAGATTATATCTTGTCCTCAACAGACAGGGGGATCTTACTCTCCTCTGTCTGATCGATTTAAGTAAATGTTTTGACGTCATCGTTCACACTAAACTTCTGACTAATTTACAACTGCATGGAGTCGATGCTGAATGGTTTCGGTCCTACCTTATCAATCACACCTAAAGTGTATCCATCGCTGATCCCAGCTCCGGACACAAGTACCTGTCCCAGCCGCTTCCGAACAGTATAGGCGTTTACCAGGGTTCTGCCCTCGGGCCGTTGTTGTACAGCGTGTTCGCCAACAACTTGAGCTACTTTGTTCCTGAGGCACATGCTATTCAATACGCCGATGACACGCATATACTAGTATCCGGCAGGAAAGATAACATCGGTGCACTGGTTGATCGCATGGAACGCTCCCTCTCCTGACTTGACATGTGGTTCAAAGCGAACTGTCTAAAAGTGAATGCTTCAAACACGCAGTTGATGGTGTTCGGCAGCCGGCAAAACCTCCGTAACGTACCAACAATCGAGATATGTTTCCGTGGGGAGACTATTGGTCCGGAACGCACGGTGCGAAACCTGGGCGTATTTTTTTTACCCGTGCCTATCGTGGGACGCTCACGTCGCGCATGTTGTCCGGAAATGCTTCGGGCTACTGATCGGACTCAGTCACATTCGGCATTATCTTCCGCGAAACGTGGTTCCCACTATCGTCCACGGTTTGGTTATGTCACACGTACGTTACTGTATAACCGTTTTTGGACACTGCTCAGACAGAAATCACAGGCAGCTCCGAAGAGTGATCATTTTTTTTTGTGCCAGGGTGGTATCTGGAAGGCCTAAATTTGAACATATTTCGGACGTTTTGAGTGGCCCAGGGTGGCTCACCTCCATACAGTTATTAGAATATCACTCTCTCACTCTGGCCCAACGTGCACGGTGGTGGGAGGAACCTGCATTTCTGGCCTCGCTATTTATCCGAAATGCTGCACATCGCAATAGGCGCACACGACAGGACGAGCAGTTCCATATACCTCGCATCCGCACTGAAGCCGGTAGACGTTAGTTTTCCTACCGAGTCCCTCGTCTTTACAACAGTTTACCGACCGAACTGACTGGTCTGAGTTTCCGATATTCGATGGAGTTTCCGATCCACGCCGTCTGCTGTCCAGCATTGATTCGTCAGCAGCAATGCTCAGCGAGCAGTGCTGATTGACGTAATTCACAATACCATATCGTGTTATCGCAGTAAAAACAATAATGTCGAAGCACACGCCATGGGTCAACAATCAGTAGGTATATTTGTTTGTTTAGCCACTCCATTACTAGACAGTGAAACAGTTCACTTTTGCAAGACGGTTCAGATGCCTAATGGAGATGGGTCAACATGGGACTGAGATAATAATTAACCAACGATTACACCCTACCAGTCACCCTACCAGAACCCTACCAGTCAAATATAGTCCCTATCGCACCGATAGAAGCACTCGGCGACACTCGAGACACCCAACCAGCGGTTATAGGTGCGGTCCCAGCAGTACCTTCTGGCACCGTACGCCTATGTGTTTATATACATATTTACGTTGAATGTATAGATTGATCCACAATATCATCTTTTATATCGCTGCGGTACGAAGATCCATACAAACAGAGCCAAATGTAAATTACACCGACTGTTCCGACAATAAAATGTTAGAGATTCCTTCCGAAAATCTTATCCACACCAACCAATCAGTTATCCCCATTATCAGCAGGGGTGCAGCCAGGATTTTGCGACGGGGGGGCTAACCGAAGTGGGCCCCTTAGCATTGGCTGATGCCCCCCCCACACACAAAAATGTTTAGATCCACTCCATTTGAGACCACTCCCACTGCATGGACCACTGATGAGATGGGCCCTTTCTGAGCCCAAGATGGGGCCTCTCCGGACTTAAGATGGGCCCTTCCCGGGCCTGAGAGCTGAAATGGGCCTTTTCTGGACCTGAGATGCTCGCTTTCTGATGCTAAATTGGGTTTTATCAGACCTAAAATGGGACCTTTCTGAGTCCCCGATGGATCCCTTTCAGACCCGAGATGGGCCCTTCTGAGCCGCGACGGGGTGCCCCATAGCACCCCCCCCCCCGGCTGCGCCCCTGCGGCATTCTGCACCCACCCGCCTCTCCCGCTTCCGCAAGTGAGCATCCGACTCACCATTTGACGTCGTCCGTGTGACCGGTGTAGTGGCGCTGCATTTGATCGTCCACGTTGTACAGCACCACCACCCCGGCGACGAAGTAGACCATCTCTCCGGTCGGCAGCAGGTACAGGTTGTTACGGCAGTCCTTACCGCGGTAGCCGTAACTGAGGTGCGCACCGTCAGGGAAACGTACCGCATACACGAATCATGCACGTTTACCTACGCAACGCTTAAACCGGGAATATATTTAATATCCATAATCGGCAATCTTATGACAAGTTGTGTTGATTTTTTCTCCTCGGCCCGAGGCGTCCCCGACCTAGGCAGTCGGCAGTCGGCACCATTGGGCGGCGGGGGATAGCCGCACCGCACATCCTGTATGTGTGTGGATGTGTGTGGATGTGTGGTCGCTGAGACGATCAGATTGGGAAGAAGAGACTCAGCCGGATGGAGACGAGGCACTAACACGGGATATGACGTCACACACATGGACACTGCCGATGTGTCGTGGTACTGGCACAGGTGTCGTGGTACTGGTCAGGGTAAGTTTGGATGTGGGTTGTAGGTATGGGGCCTGAATATGCAGACAAACGGAGGTGGCATGCCGGTTGGTAGAAAGTATGACGCCACATGCGGTCCATTATATGTGGTGGTGCGCACTGCACTGCACATGGTACAAAATGAAGCCGGCTGGTTTTCGCCTCGACATATTTCCAGCGATTTGTCATTCGGCAACGCGCTATCGATTTCCTCGACATAACTGCAACAAATATCAATATGAAGTGATGCAAAATCCGAAATGAACTTATCATTTCAGTTAATTTTGATATGACGAGGTAAACATTTAATCATGCTAATAACTCAGACCGAGTGAAATATGTGAATTACATTAATGGTTCCATGCACCGTAATCCAAATAATACGAGCTACCGTAGGTAACATTAACCAACTAAATTAAGCAGCATTTCAGTGGTGAGTAAATATGAGCCATGTCCAAATCATCTATGAAAGTTGATTAAGGATTTAGCACTCTGCATTATTGCCATACCTAGCCCTGAAATGGTGCACGTTACGGAAGCTTACGGCTGCACTGTACAGCTAATATATCAGCCGAGTATGACAGCGGCACCTGTAGGCCCACACAAGTGTTGAACAGGACGCTGAGCATGCGTCCACAGGGAACTCATTGACTGGCCGTCATATGAGGGCCAGGTAACACATGACGGTGACATGAGACGCTGTGGGCCGGATGTGGCGCAGCTGCTCAGACGAGGGGGGACGGCGAATGGCTGCTGTGTCCATTCGCTAGCATTAAGAAAATGGTGTAGGATATATTAATAACTTCTCAATAAATCATTACAACTATTGGCGTAGCTGGAAGCCCATGTAGCCCCATCACTGCCTCTTCACAGCTATAAAGGATACACCCACTCCAGTTTCAGTTTGCTCTGAGGTGCCGGTAGGGCCTTGTTCAGCTCGTAATCTTCCCGGACGGAGGAGGGGGCGTACAGGTTGACCGGCCGTCCCCGCAGGAAGATCTTCAGCACGCCCTCATCGGCGTTATACGTCATGTCCTTGGTGCTGTTGAACACAAAAGGTAAATCGTCAGAGCGCAGTTCCAATAACACAATGTAGCCACAGAGCGTGGTTGTAATAACACAATGTAGCCACATAGCGTAGTTGTAATAACACAATGTAGCCAGCAGAGCGCAGTTGTAATAACACAATGTAGCCAGCAGAGCGCAGTTGTAATAACACAATGTAGCCAGCAGAGCGCAGTTGTAATAACACAATGCAGCCAGCAGAGCGCAGTTGTAATAACACAATGTAGCCAGCAGAGCGCAGTTGTAATAACACAATGCAGCCAGCAGAGCGCAGTTGTAATAACACAATGTAGCCAGCAGAGCGCAGTTGTAATAACACAATGCAGCCAGCAGAGCGCAGTTGTAATAACACAATGTAGCCAGCAGTATGAAATGCGATCTAACCAATTTAGCATTCGAGTACTTATGGTATAGCGTATAGATACAGCAAACCCAGTACTTAGGTTCGGACCGGTAAAGTTAACTTATACATGATGTGACGTTCTAGCCAGGTAAAACAGTCGCTTCCAGGGTGCCTCCCACCGTTTGTTTGTTCAATGAAAATCGAGCCCATGATATCCATAAAATAAGCGTCTGTTCAAGTAAACACCAGATGGTTTTTCCGCCGTAGTTTTCTCCAATTTGCCTGTTAGACTCTACCGCATCGCACTTCTGCATTGCGGACAGTCTACCACCAATCCACGACGCCTGAAAAGTTTCTCACTCTGATGCCTAGACTGTCCCGCAGCATCTGGATGCAATGCGGTACAGCATACACTGAATATGCAATACCACGCCTAGTGGCAGCTGCATGGTTGGATGCATGGTTAGATGAATTGATATGGCAAATTCTTAGGAAGTTTCTCAGCTCCTATTTCATACAGGCCATTAACCTGCGCCCGCTGGGGTCTCAAGCCGAACGCGCTCCGCTGGGGGATGGGGCAGATTCCGCCCCCTCGTTATCTTCCGAACCAATAACCGCATCGAAACGCGCAAGGCGGCAATGGAAATCTCTCGATGAGACGCATCTAAAACATACGCCGAATGCTCAAAATAAGGTCACATGTCAGGTCACGGTCAGGTCAAATGTAAAAATTGAGGTATTTGGGTTTTTGGGCCATACTTTCCATCCAAAGCCTGCGACTATTATTGCACATTTCAAAGATCCATCCAAAGATTGCGACTATTATCGCACAAAGTGCTCTGAAAGGTATAATGCATCTCCTGCATAAGCGAAAATGAAATTGTAAGCAAAGGTCAAAGTCAGGTCACAAAAGGTCACAGGTCTACGAAAGTCATGCGACACATGTTGTATGGGTTATTTTACACCTATAATTCAATAGAAGCAGCCATTTTCACAACCTGACCCCATATAGTGGGCCTCAGGTCAATGGCAGGTCACAATAAGGACACAACTTGAAATTGATTAATATGAATGACAAAGGCATGTTTCTAGACCAGCTTTTTGTCAGAAATAAACGGTGGCATTTATTTGTCTGTATCTGGTCACTAAAAGCAAAAAACGTAACTTAAAAAATGACGTCATGAGTTACTTACACTTATCGAGCAATAAGTCAGTCAAAAATAAATATATTGCTTAAAAAAATGGTTTGGGTAACTTCCATATTTTGTTCTCTAATATATCTTCCGGTTTTCGAATATCTTCCAAAACAAATGATTTTGTGGAAATTCTTCCGAAAAAATACATTTTTTTCAATGTTTGGGGTAAAACAAAACAAATTTCGCAAATCCGAGATAGCTATTTGTAAGAGAATGTCATTTACTTTCTTTTGGCGTTTTATTTGCAATTGGCATCAAAACTCGATTCTCTACTATTTTTCCAACATTTGTTGTTTTTCCACCAAAAATGGCATGACATAACGCCATTAACCCTATTTGTAACAGGGGGGGGGGCGGATTCCGCCCCCTCATGTTTTTCGCAGATATCTCCATAACGGCTGGGAGCAGGTCCGCCATTTTGGGACTTTTCCCAAAATCGATTTTCACATTCGGTGTCAAAATTTTAAGTTCTTAACCTGAACAGAGGCGGTTCCAGGGCAAATTTTTGGGAGGATTCAGCGGCGACATTTGGCGATAATACGGAAATGCGATCTTCATGGTTTCTTCCTAACTGCCTCAAGTATAAAGGAGTTTCATCGGTTTACGGTGATTGGACCAAGTGCAAATTAGTTGATGTTAATGAAATATCATAAAAATGTCATGGCAGAAGCGGTTTCAGGGTCTTGAAAAGGGGAGGTTTCTAGGAAGTATTCAATGCTTGGGAAGCCAATAGAGCGATGCAAGGGGCATTTATAGCTATCAAGATGTAAAAGATAGATTCTTCTTCCATTATTTGCATAATTTATTACATATAGAGTTGCAGGGGCGTGTTCAGGCACATGGAAAGGGGGGCGACTGGCATGGTGATGATATTCCAGCGGTTACGACGAAATAGACGGCTATTTTATAATGATATATGCACATATGAGGACAGGAGAGGGAATAACGTCATTTTTTTACAGAGGCGCGCTCAGGAATGGAAGAAAGGGAGTCATATTATTGCAAGGAAACTAAGATGCATGGGCCTACAATGACATAACATACCGCAGTTTTCGGATGAAACATGCACCACAGGGTACTCAACGAACGATTATAAGATAATAGGCGAGTCCATGAAGGGTAAAAAAGTGTGGGGGGGGGGGTAAGCAATGTGAATTGAAGTAGTAAGTAAAATAGTCACTGTTGACTAGTTAGTATCATAATAGCGGATAATATACCTAACAAAAGGCCTTGATCCTCCCCAGTTTTGATCCTGGATACGCCTATGACGAAGTACAACATGCACAAAGGAACTCTCTACAATCAGTCACGTATTTATAGTGCTGGGTAGCAAATTGCCTGCGATTAATATTTGTTCCTATTTAACCTCCCTTTGTCACTAACCTGGTACCGCCTATGGCAAAAAGTATGCTTTATAACTGTTTTCTAATGTCACAACAATACACGATTTCATTTATAAAAAAACATCAATTTTGTATTAAGGATTTACTTCACCCACATATTGAGTGACCTGCACACGCCCATGATTTTTGAATTTTCAAAAGCCTGCGCCATATATCAATTTCCAATACAATCTCTATCGATCCCCATCGGTTGCGTTAAAACCGGTTGATAAACATGACAGCTGTGTTGGATTACAAATACCTCTAAAATGTGTAGTTTTTGCCCCTCTTATCGAAAATGTCGGATTGTTTTTTTATTTTTTAGAAATGTAGATCATGTTGAGGGGAATCAAACACCGTTTTATTTATGAAAATCGTACAGGTAGATCTCGAGATCTCCGGGGGGGGGATCTGCCCCCCCCTGTTACAAATAGGGGTAGCCAGGAGCCTGTTACTAATAGGGTTTAAACGTCATTGTCTCCCAAAGCGCTACATCAATTTCACTGAAATATTGTGAGAAGACGAAGAATTGATGTAGCATTTGGTACTGAAAGTTTCCCGTCGACATCTGTCATAGTTTTCAAGTTATTGAGAAAATCCGGGAGGGGGTAGATTTTGCCCCCCCCCCCCCCCCCCAGCGGGATGCGGGTTAAGGTAAAATGTGTACGCAATGAACACATATGAATATTACAAATAGTGGTGCATGAGCCAACTATACCATCTACATAAACAGTGCGGGTCATTCACGTCGGTGGGCCGCTGCAGTGCATATCACGTCTGGTATTTGAGGCCAGCCACGCTATACACACTAAACAGACATGTACCAGGCTCGAGGAGCCGAAAGATGGCCGTCAGCCAGCATTCATCTGTAAAATCTCACGTGAACTCTGCGATGGAATATACGGTCACCGTCAAACCAGACCGATCGTGTAGCTCCAGGCCACAACCCATGGTATATACAGGCTAACCATGCGTCTCTCTGCGTCACAATACACTCCGTGCGCATGTTACACAGGAGCAGGACGTGTAAGCGGCCGGTCACGTGTACTCTGTCTCCTGGCTCTGCCATGTCAGCCAGCCTGCACTGGGCCGGTTCACGCCGGGGCTATTTACAGCTCAGCGGAGGCCGTAGTAACGGTAATTATGACAATGGCCTGAGTCACCCAGTGTCTGGATGGTTTATACGTTGTTCTATTACCCTGGTTTATACAGCCTAGGTCTGGATATTCCTACACTGAGCTGAAGTGCCAACACGTTTGCCGTTCTTCGATATTATCCATGCGAATTCAGATTGCTTTCATAACGAACATTCGGAACATGTATTTGCTTTTTAAGTGCTTGAGACGTCAGACTTCAAGCAAGCATGTGAACAAGATAATTAATGGCTGCAAAGAATGGACACAACACGAAAATACCGACACTAGTGCAATCAAACAATCGTGTCCGCCCATGGCTTAGCAATCCCTTTGGAGACTGAGGCGTAAATCAAGCGACTTACTCTTTGAATTGGTCAGCCATGGCGCTGCCCTTGTGTTCACTACACCTCACTAACTTCCCACCACTCGTCACCGCTCACGCTGTTACAACAATCCAGACTCCTAACCAGACCGAGCGCGCCCCCACTCCACCACTCCACTACACACACGACGCTCGCGCTGCCGCCGGCGCGCTACTGCCCGGCCAAAGCGAAAGTGAACTGCAGTCTGCACTGACGCACCGTCCGGGGGTGGCGGGAGAGAGGGGCGGAGAGGCGCGCTCCCGCCGGGCGGCCACTCTCTCCTGCAGAGCGCCGCCAGGGCAGGCGGCAGGAGGTCGGGCGATCGACAAGATGCGGCACAGCGCAGGCTGACTCACTCTGATATCAGATCTCAGGGGACCCGGGACAGGGACTCGCTCTGATATCAGATCTCAGGGGACCCGGGACAGGGACTCACTCTGATATCAGATCTCAGGGGACCCGGGACAGGGACTCGCTCTGATATCAGATCTCAGGGGACCCGGGACAGGGACTCACTCTGATATCATATCTCAGGGGACAGGGACAGGGACTCACTCTGATATCTATCAGATCTCAGGGGACAGGGACAGGGACTCACTCTGATATCAGATCTCAGGGGACCCGGGACAGGGACTCACTCTGATATCAGATCTCAGGGGACAGGGACAGGCTCTCACTCTGATATCTATCAGATCTCAGGGGACAGGGACAGGGACTCACTCTGATATCAGATATCAGGGACAGGGACGCTACACGCCGACAGGCGGTGATCTGCATTGCCTAATCCGAGGCGGCGCTGGTCTGTGCAAGGGTGACCTCTTATACCAACTCACTCTGATATCAGATCTCAGGGGCAGCGCCTGCCGACAGGTCGTGAGGGGTATTGTGGAAACTGAGGCGGGACTGGCCACTGGCCAGTGGGACTGGCCACTGTCCAGTGCCAGGGTGACTGACAGCGGGTGGAATAATTAGACAGCGATAGGTGCTGTCGGCTGTTGTAGGTACTGAAGCAGATATAAATGCAGACGCTTTACACTCAACAAAAAAGACAAAGAGGGCCAGCAACACTTTGCAGACTGTTTGCATTTTGGGAACATTGATGAATTGGATTTTAAAAGTCGATTCAGTTCGAATTAATTGATCTTGCAAATCACGTATCAGTCCCATCCCCCATCGAAATAAGCCACAAATTCGATTTTGAGGAAATAGCTTTACATCGATATTAACAGTTAGCGTTTTGAGACCTTCGAAAATATTTCAAACATATAAGCTTTCAGATAAAAAGCACATCGTAAATAACCGGATTCGTATTTTCGTCGCTGCGGCCAAACTAGCATGGACTATTCTCGCAGTCTGTGGCTGATTGAGTTTAACCCTATTCCCTGCGGGGCAGATTCTGCCCCTCCCGGTGGTTTTTCACTTGCCGCTTCTAAACCGTTAGGCCTAGCGTCATGAAACTTTGTGACTTTTCCGAAAATTGAATGGCACGTGTTGTATCAAAATTGAGAAAAAAATCGGTCCAGCAGAGGCGGTTCCAGGCTCCTGTTTTGGGGAGGGTGTTACGAATGCCTTTTTGCGGCGCATACTTCCTTCGTGGTTTGCAGTGCAATAAATGCGTCAGCAACAATTTCAATGCAATATGCATCATAGATACTGGGATTGTACATATTTTTAGGGCAGAGGCGCACTCAGGAAAAAAAAATGAGAGGCGATTCCCACCCTCAAATTAGGTCCAACTTCAAATTAGTAAGATGATAAAAGCGTTACACGCATGGTGCCCCCCCCCCCCCCCCCCATGTTTTTTTCCTGGATCTGCCTATGCGCAATATATCAAATTTAACAAATTACAGCATATAATGCCCACATGTGACGTTCATGTCGTCCCAAACAATCACGAACAGCACATGTTTTTTCCCAGAAAATCCCCCCATTTTACATTCCCTGAATACGCCTATGATTTTTTATTTTGTTTTTGTCTTTTGATATATTAAAGACCAGTACACTTGAAGCTCAAAAACGTTTGGAGCATGAAAATCGGTCGAGCCAAATGGCCGCAATGACCTTTCAAAAACACCAACAAATTTCGGATTTTTGCCCCCTGTCCCCCCATTTTTTAACAAAACAAAAATGTCGGGGTCCAAAAAGAGAGGTCTTGTCATAACGAATCGAATGGCGTTTTCCCCATCGAAATCGACCGAGCGGTTCTCGAGATCTCTGGGGGGGGGGGCAGAATCTGCCCCCGCTGTTATTGGGTAAACTGTTATTGGGTAAAACACGCCTTTCTCTCATAAAGCGGTTTATTAAATCTGCCCCAACACCTGCGTCTTTGCGACACCTTACCTTTCATTGCTGTAATAAATCACTTAACATATTGGTATAACACTCGACAGGCCACCTTTATATCCAATATCCATGCCAAGTTTATCTCACCGTTTACCTAACCGATTTTCCCCAATCTGAGAGCGACCACCGGCGCGCTATCGGAGACTTACCCGTGCCGCGGGGTGGCGGTGGCTCGGTTCAGATTCGTCAGCGACCCTCCGATCGGTCTTCTGAAATAGTGCAGCGGTTCAGCGTGTGCAGCGGTTCAGCGTGTGCAGCGGTTCAGCGTGTGCAGCGGTTCAGCGTGTGCAGCGGTTCAGCGTGTGCAGCGGTTCAGCGTGTGCAGCGGCTCAGCGTGTGCATGGTTCAGTGTGAACAGCGAGACGTGCCGGCTAGGCGTGAACACGTGAACAGCGAGACGTGCCGGCTAGGCGTGAACACGTGAACAGCGAGACGTGCCGGCTTGGCGTGAACACGTGAACAGCGAGACGTGCCGGCTAGGCGTGAACACGTGAACAGCGAGACGTGCCGGCTAGGCGTGAACACGTGAACAGCGAGACGTGCCGGCTAGGCGTGAACACGTGAACAGCGAGACGTGCCGGCTAGGCGTGAACACGTGAACAGCGAGACGTGCCGGCTAGGCGTGAACACGTGAACAGCGAGACGTGCCGGCTAGGCGTGAACACGTGAACAGCGAGACGTGCCGGCTAGGCGTGAACACGTGAACAGCGAGACGTGCAGGCTACGTGAACACGTGAACAGCGAGACGTGCAGGCTACCTGAACACGTGAACAGCGAGACGTGCAGGCTACCTGAACACGTGAACAGCGAGACGTGCCGGCTAGGCGTGAACACGTGAACAGCGAGACGTGCCGGCTAGGCGTGAACACGTGAACAGCGAGACGTGCAGGCTACCTGAACACGTGAACAGCGAGACGTGCCGGCTAGGCGTGAACACGTGAACAGCGAGACGTGCCGGCTAGGCGTGAACACGTGAACAGCGAGACGTGCCGGCTAGGCGTGAACACGTGAACAGCGAGACGTGCAGGCTACTTGAACACGTGAACAGCGAGACGTGCCGGCTATGCGTGAGCGCCGTATGAGGCGGGTGGTGAGCGCAGGTGATATGATGATGAATTACAACTCATACATGCGCGGTACATTCCCACAGTGTGCGTTCTTATCATCTGCCACTTACAAGACATATGAAGTGCCTTCAAAATAAGGGAGGAAATAGGATGCAAAGCGTACTTAATACTAATACAAATTGAAACAGAAACAATACAATCCATAGGTTCATAGTATTTAATATATGAATGAGCAAACAAATCAAAAGAGACAACAGTTTCAGGCGCGTAACCCATCCTCAGGTCGTCTCGACCCTCAGGTCGTCTCCTCAGATCTCGCCCATCCTCAGACCTGAGGATGGGCTGCGCCCGAAACTCTTGTCTCTTTTTATGTGTTTTCTAATCAATATATTAAATAATATTAGGCTATGGTTTTTATTTATTCTTTTTTACATTATGAGCCTAAAAAAACGCTATCTTATACATAACTCTTACCTAATAAAAAATGCAAATATTTTCAGCGATCATGTTGTCACTTATCAAGTGACAGGATGTAGCTTTCGATTAGGTTTAAAACGGGGAGAACTGATTAAAACAAAAACGAACAATATATTTTAACAAAAAAGACAGTGGCAGTGATCATCAAGGAAACTTATTTTAACCCGGTACCGCCTGGAGTATTTCGCTATACGCGACCAACTGGAGGAGGGGGGGGGGGAGGGGGTGCTAAAAGTAGCACCCACCTGCTATCTCAGGATCAATCAGTCGGATATAAGCAAATCAAACGCCATTAAAAAGCCCTTGTGACGTCACAGAAAGGTCGAAATAGGTCAAAGTCGAGCTTTTTACAGCAGGCGATATAGAAGCCACACAAACAGAAGTGCAGGCACCTATTATGCCGGTATAACAGGTATAATTCCCCGCTTCTTCACTCGGCTGGAACGTCGGGTCGGCGTCGGGTCGGCACTGCCTCTGCGATCTGTGGCTGGCCGTCACCGGGCCGCTCCGCCGATCCCGTCGCAGAATCCCTGCCGCAGTCCGACGCGCCCGTCGTCGACGGCGCCTCCGGCTCTCGCCCGCAGTCCGACACGCCCGTCGGTAACGGGCGCGTCGGTAACTGGCGCGTCGGTAACTGGCACGTCGGTAACGGGCGCGTCGGTAACGGGCGCGTCGGACTGCGGCAGCGATTCTGCGGCGGGATCGGCGGAGCGGCGTCAGCCACAGATCGCAGATCCAGCCGACCCGACACCGACCCGACGTTCCAGCCGAGTGAAGAATCAGAGCAGAAGGCTCATAGAAGAGTGTGAATAGTGTTCGTAGTGGTGCATGTTGCTTGTGCATGATTGCATGAGCAGCGAGATTTCACGTGTTGTTTTGGTTTTTGCATTATGCACGCAGTTATGATTTTCTGCTGGTCTGCATTGCGTGCATGTTTCTGCTTCTTTTATAAGGGAAGAAGTGCCCGCCAGAATTGCTATGAGCGTGAGCACGTTAGCATGAAGGCATTCCTGGGTTTGGCAGCCTTGACGATTATGGCGCATGGATGACTGTTATGACTTGATGTGATTGGTTTAATTTGGTGCGCTGAATTAACCCTCGCCCTACGGGAGTTTTTTCGCATTCGCCCTACGGGTGGGGGGGGGGGCCTGACAGCCCCCTGTTAACCTCCAAACCAAGCAACTTAGAGCAATGCGGTAAGAACCAGCATGTTGCCTGTCATGAGATGAATCTAACAGTATGCGATTTTTAGGTTTCAGGTCAACGGTTGACCTTCCAAGTCAAGTGAATGACCTTGGATTTTTAACACGTCCAGAATAGCGATTTTGCTCTTCAGAAAACCTCAAAATTAGAAATTGATCAATGTAAATAAAAAGGCATGTTCCTAGACCTGTTTTTTTCTCAGATTTTTTTTTTTTTTTTTAAAAGATGACGTCATCAGTTTCTTACACTTAGGAAGCCATCACTCAGTCAAAAATGAAAATATTGCTTTGAAATTTGGTATGGGTATTGTCCATACTCAGTTCTCTCACATCTATTCCGATTTTTCTAGTATCTTTGCAAATTTGGATTTTGTGGGTATTTTTCCCTAATTTTTTTTTCAACTTTACGGGTCAAAAACTCAAATTTGTGAAAATCCGAGATTGCCATTTTAAAGAGAATGCCATTTTATATCTTTGGTGAATTGCGTTTGCAATTTGCTTTAAAACTCTGTTGTTTTCTACGATTTTTCAAATATTTCTCATTTTTTCTACCAACATGACGTCATCAAAACATTATTATCTCCCAAACTACTTAACCAATTTCAATGAAATTTGTATAGCCTACTTATAATTGTTGTAAACTCAGCTACCAAAAGTATCAGCAAGATGCACCACATGTGTCAAAAGTTATTTAATAAAAACCTCAGGGGGAGGCTGTCAAGCCCCCCGTAGGGCGAGGGTTAATCTCGAGTCAAACGCTGACATGTCAGGAGATGGCTGATATAACTTGGGGCTGCAAGTCAAGCTGGTTTTGCTGCTGGTTTTAACTCGTTTTGATGGAAGTTCTACTAACAATATAATTATGTAGTGAGGAAGAAGCTTTTACAAGAGGTTGGCCAAGGCACTATAGCAGGTCAATTTCTGGTCATGAAAGGTCAAAATACAACATTGCTGAACATTGCTTTGGGCCAAAAGTAGCATGACATGACGTCACTAAAACATTGCTTTCTCAAAAGTGTTTGGAAGAAATTTGTTTTGCTTTTGTAGGAGGGGGTAGAATTGATGGGGGAGAAGGTACTTAAAACCTATAGTGTCGATATATGTACGCGTTTGGAGTCATTGGAAAAAACAGAGGGGTGCTACTTTTAGCACCCCCCCCCCCCCCCCGCGCGGGACGCGGGATAAGACGCAAGACGCAAGTAATTACCAAAATTGACAGTATTTTCCTCGTGAAATGAAGCGATTTCAATAGTAAAAGTGGGGACCAGTGAAACTTTGATCTCGTCTTGAGAGAAACCCAATCTCCTATGGATGATTTCTTTGCAGATTTTGTCTCTTCTCGTCTTGGCGAATCTTTTGCCATCAACAATTTTTCTCGCCAAGCAAAACAAAATATTGTAGTCACAAATTTGGCCAAAAAGTGGGGCCATGGCCATCCCCGCCCCCCCCCCCCCCCCCCTGTTCCTACGCCTATGCCAGTTGCAATAAACAATGCAAACTTTGCCGCTTCTTGGTCCACCTCACATATCCAATACAGTTATCGACAAACATCCATGAGTCCACCCTGGCGGCGGAAGGCCAAACTCCAGTTTCGACTCAGTACCGTAGTATCGTGAGGGTGGCGTCGTGGTCGTGCCGCCAGAGGTCGAGGGGCTCCTCCAGGAGGGCGTTGCTGTGTCCTGCATACGACTCCGGGCGGCGGCCACCGCGTGGCGTCTGAGGTTTCCGACGCATGCTATAAGACGGGCCAAACATGCTGAGCAGTGAGAACCCCGCCTCCGCCGGCAGCCAGAGAGAGGTGCCCAGCCAGACAGCAGTGGTGAAGGGGGACGGGGAGTGCCAACACCGGTGAGGGGGACATAGGGGGGGGGGGATACGAGCTGTCTGCGGACAGCTGATATACTTAAACTGGTGTAGAAGAGAGACAAGCCACACTTGATACTGTGATTTGAAGGCAACCGGTAGCATTCTGCTAACCTCAAACTGTGATATGGAAAAGCAAAGCGAAGTGATCGTCAAATCAAAATGCATATATGCAACAGAACAGCAGAAGGACGATGTGATAAAGCAGTATTTGGTGTGCCTGAAATCCCACTTCAGTTACATTGCAATCAACACACTGGTGTAGAAAATCCCGTGACATGCATGGTGTGTGAAAAACCATGCTGAATGAACACCGTGATGTGCTATCGCATTGATACAAATATATTGGCTGATGAGGTGATATAACCTTGCCACTCCCTCATACAAGCTGTCCTGTGCGAGTACAACCGACCATCACCATCCTCTGTACCTGACTGCTGGCGACAGGCCGGCACTGACGCTGGGGCCGGGCGAGTGGCGCGTCTGGAAGTCGGACGTGGAGCTCCATCTCTTGTTGAGATTTGCAGTTCTGTTTGGCAGGTGGCGCTGCTGTACGTAGGTGGGGCTCGGCGAGGTGACCGGGGAGACGCTGTTGCTGCTGTGGCCGTCCGAGTGGAGCGACCCGCTGGACTGGTGGTGGTGCGCCCGGCGGCTGCTGCGGGAGGGGGAGGGTACACGTCAGACCGGGGAGACGCTGTTGCTGCTGAACAGTGGAGCGACCCGCTGGACTGGTGGTGGTGCGCCCGCCGGCTGCTGCGGGAGGGGGAGGGTTACACGTCAGATCGGGGAGACGCTGTTGCTGCTGAACAGTGGAGCGACCCGCTGGACTGGTGGTGGTGCGCCCGGCGGCTGCTGCGGGAGGGGGAGGGTTACACGTCAGACCGGGGAGACGCTGTTGCTGCTGAACAGTGGAGCGACCCGCTGGACTGGTGGTGGTGCGCCCGGCGGCTGCTGCGGGAGGCGGGGGGTTACACGTCAGATCGGGGAGACGCTGTTGCTGCTGAACAGTGGAGCGACCCGCTGGACTGGTGGTGGTGCGCCCGGCGGCTGCTGCGGGAGGCGGGGGGTTACACGTCAGATCGGGGAGACGCTGTTGCTGCTGAACAGTGGAGCGACCCGCTGGACTGGTGGTGGTGCGCCCGGCGGCTGCTGCGGGAGGAGGAGGGTTACACGTCAGCACGCACTTTCGGGGGAGGGGGGGGACAAGTCAGCACGAGCTCTCCTATCACGGACCGTAACACACGGTCAGTCTCGCAGTGCTCCAGGGAGCGGGGGGGGGACAAGTGACGAGAGAGAAGAGACGGAACAAGAGATAAGAGCTGGAGCACTTGTGTCTGGTATTAGTTCCTGAAGGTCTCTGGACTGAAGAAGACTGAAGCTTTGTCTGAAGTTGTGACTCCGGCTTTGTCTGGAGCTTTGACTCCGGCTTTGTCTGGAGTTGTGACTCCGGCTTTGTCTGAAGTTGTGACTCCGACTTTGTCTGGAGCTGTGACTCCGGCTTTGTCTGGAGTTGTGACTCCGGCTTTGTCTGGAGCTGTGACTCCGGCTTTGTCTGGAGCTGTGACTCTAGGTTTGTCTGGAGCTGTGGCTCTGGCTTTGTCTGGAGCTGTGACTCTGGCTTTGTCTGGAGCTGTGACTCAGGCTTTGTCTGGAGCTGTGACTCCGGCTTTGTCTGGAGCTGTGACTCCGGCTTTGTCTGGAGCTGTGACTCCAGCTTTGTCTGGAGCTGTGACTCTAGGTTTGTCTGGAGCTGTGGCTCTGGCTTTGTCTGGAGCTGTGACTCTGGCTTTGTCTGGAGCTGTGACTCCGGCTTTGTCTGGAGCTGTGACTCCGGCTTTGTCTGGAGTTATCCGCCTTTCTCGATACAAGGCCGCACGTGGAGGAAACTGAGCCCAGTGGTCGGCTCAGGCATGGCTGAGAGATACCTGGATCAGCAACTCTCCGTCGGCGCCTTTGATGTTGGCGACCGCGCCGGCCACCTGGTTTCCTATCTGTCGTTCATATCCTAAGCCCGGAAGAAGAGCTCTGATAGCTTGCAAAATTTCATTAAACGATCGGTGAGTTCCGCGGGTACCGTAAATGTGTCACGTGAACGTGAATGTGCACGTCAAACTAAATTGATGAAAGTTAAGCCGCGACGGTTTCCTGTCTGTCGTTGGTCGGCCACGGGCGGGGGAGTGGCCGATCCAGGTATCTCTCATCCAGAGTTGCCGATCCGGGGATCTCTCATCCAGAGTTGCCGATCCGGATATCTCTCATCCAGAGTTGCCGATCCGGGTATCTCTCAACCAGAGTTGCCGATCCGGGGATCTCTCATCCAGAGTTGCCGATCCGGGTATCTCTCATCCAGAGTTGCCGATCCGGGTATCTCTCATCCAGAGTTGCCGATCCGGGTATCTCTCATCCAGAGTTGCCGATCCGGGGATCTCTCATCCAGAGTTGCCGATCCGGGGATCTCTCATCCAGAGTTGCCGATCCGGATATCTCTCATCCAGAGTTGCCGATCCGGGTATCTCTCATCCAGAGTTGCCGATCCGGGTATCTCTCATCCATGGCTCAGGTTCGATCGACCGCGTTGCCACCAGGCGAGAATTGGGATAAGTCACAGTATCGGTAAACAGCTGACTTTTTAACAATGCATGTTCCTGCCCAATGCATAGTTTATGCGAAGGTGTAGTCATATGCCCAATGCATAGTTTATGCGAAGGTGTAGTCATATGCCCAATGCATAGTTTATGCGAAGGTGTAGTCATATGCCCAATGCATAGTTTATGCGAAGGTGTAGTCATATGCCCAATGCATAGTTTATGCGAAGGTGTAGTCATATGCCCAATGCATAGTTTATGCGAAGGTGTAGTCATATGCCCAATGCATAGTTTATGCGAAGGTGTAGTCATATGCCCAATGCATAGTTTATGCGAAGGTGTAGTCATATGCCCAATGCATAGTTTATGCGAAGGTGTAGTCATATGCCCAATGCATAGTTTATGCGAAGGTGTAGTCATATGCCCAATGCATAGTTTATGCGAAGGTGTAGTCATATGCCCAATGCATAGTTTATGCGAAGGTGTAGGCATATGCCCAATGCATAGTTTATGCGAAGGTGTAGTCATATGCCCAATGCATAGTTTATGCGAAGGTGTAGTCATATGCCCAATGCATAGTTTATGCGAAGGTGTAGTCATATGCCCAATGCATAGTTTATGCGAAGGTGTAGTCATATGCCCAATGCATAGTTTATGCGAAGGTGTAGTCATATGCCCAATGCATAGTTTATGCGAAGGTGTAGTCATATGCCCAATGCATAGTTTATGCGAAGGTGTAGTCATATGCCCAATGCATAGTTTATGCGAAGGTGTAGTCATATGCCCAATGCATAGTTTATGCGAAGGTGTAGTCATATGCCCAATGCATAGTTTATGCGAAGGTGTAGTCATATGCCCAATGCATAGTTTATGCGAAGGTGTAGTCATATGCCCAATGCATAGTTTATGCGAAGGTGTAGTCATATGCCCAATGCATAGTTTATGCGAAGGTGTACAGTCTACAGATGGCTCGGGCTTGGTTGCAAATCAACCTGAAAATTGCTCCATGATTTAAATGCATACTAAATGATGCATATTAAATGAAATAAATGCTCTGGGATATATCATTAAGGCTGGCAATGTCTAAAATACGTCCTGTAAATATTATTAAGTCTAGGTTGTATATTATTTAGGCTATTTCGAGTTAGATGCTAGGCATAGGGAATTAATCCAATGTTCAGTTCTGTCATGCTATGCTATAGATAGGTCGAACATATTTGTTTTATCCCAACTGTCCGTTCTCTAAGTCATTTAATTGACTCATACGTCACAGAGAACGCACGCCACGAGCCCACGACCATGTACATTGCATGTAATTCGATATGTAACAGTTTGACGGCGGTTGGGGGATTGGACGAGAACCGCAAATATGCCAACATGATTTATGATTATACACGGGCGTTCTGCACGTGGCTCCCCAGCTGACCCTCTCCAGGGTTTTGACCTCGTGGAAATACGGTTAGCACAAGGGGATGTATTGCATGGTCTTGTCTTGTCTTGCATGTGCTGGGTGAAGTGATTGATGAATAACCGTTATAGAGCTCCACCCTGAGAAGAAACGTTTTGGTGATAACTCTTCTTGGCAAATGAATATCACTACCAAAAGTGGCAGGCAATATTTTGGGAATATATATATATATATATATATATATATATATATATATATATATATATATATATATATATATATATATATATATATATATCATCCATCCAGACAAAATGACCTTTGAGTGCTGAGGAGGTGGGGGCGTTCAAGGGCTGTTGCGATGGTAAGCCATAAATAAACTATAAATCGATTTGACGTCAACCGTTCGCGGCGGACAGTCGTCCCCAGTGTGGGTTGGCTGCGGCTACATAACGGCCTGACTGACGTGTGTGTTAGACCAGGAGCGAGCAAAGGTCATACCGGAGGCGCCTCTCAGACCGTCGGTTTCCGGTGATGACGCCGCCAGTGTCGGTTCTCAAACGAGATCACACATAGAGTTATCAGCACTCTGACGCGGTGCATTCCAAAGCCCGGGGCGGAAGACGGATGCATCAAAAGCGGAGTGCTGATGGTTTCTAGGAATGCTGCTGTTTCAAGTTTGGTTAGTAAATTAAGGAAACTTTGAATTTATCGCTTAAGTCATGGGAGCGGCGAACTTTAGGTGATGGTTCGCCGTTTGGTTATGAAAATCATGGCGGTTTGGCCCAGGAAAGCAACATGGCCTTTATCACGCTATTTGGGTGGACAATACTTGTTTGTAAAATGCATCTAAAACACTAAACGCATCGCATCTAAAATGTTCCGTGTATTTTGCACCCTGCTTGTAACTTTGCGTGCGCGACATTTCTAGAAAGATGTGCGGTAAATGTGGACCTCCACCACGTATAACAGAATTGATACGAGCCTAAAATATAATACAAAATCATGCCTGCATTTCCCCATTCCAGACCAGTGGCACGCGTATTGCGCGACATACGACGCCCTACAAAGCTATAGTACTGGCTAAAAACCGGCGATTCTGTTCCCCCATTCGGAGTAACGGGCGCGAAACCATGCCTGAAACGGTCCCCGATAAATTCGCCACAAGCTGTAGCTTTATAGATCTACCAGTGAGTGTAGAGGAACCACAATCTAAGCAGTTTGCACTGCACAAATATTTACCGCAAACCCCACGCCTTCCAACGCCTTCCTCTTGCTCCTGTTTACCACTTCCTCGCCTCCGTTCTCCATTAGAGCGGTCCGCTCCATTAATAACCCTCTTTAGACGGCGCGTGAACGCTGGCGGGGGAGAGGGAAGCGGACGTGGGTCCGTCACGCGCTGGTAACCTGACACAGCACCGTCTGACGGCGGGGGGTCGCCTGGGAGGCCACGGGACCCGCTGCAGGAGCGGCGGCGGCGGCGGCGGCGGCGGCGGCGGCCCGTGGCGCCCGTGGCGGCCCGTGGCGGCCCGTGGCGCCCGTGGCGCCGTTTGGGGAGCTCGCTGGCCCATGACGGTCGCGCAGTCAGCTTTGTTGTGAGGCGCGCCACGCAGTCATGCGCGCAGGTTATGACGGTCACAGGCGCACTTCCGGCACCTGGGTCACGTCTCCGTCACGTCTCCGGCGTGTCTACGTCACGTCACGTCTCCGTCACGCTTCCGACACGTCTCCGCCACGTCTCCGCCACGTCTCTGTCACGTCTCCGCCACGTCTCTGTCACGTATCCGTCACGTATATACGGTACGTCCGCGGTACGTCCCCGTCACGTCTTTGTGACATGCGACCCGCCAATACATCTCAAATAAGGCAAACCAGAGTTGACGTCGTGTATTTGGGCACTAGCAAGACTGGAATGTCAGCGAACTTAAAGCATACACTTCTTGCATATCAACCCGCCATTGGCAGGGGGGGAGGTTTCGCCCCACTCCCTGACGAACTTTCGCAATAGCTCAAAAACCGATAGCGCTATCGACGTGAAACTTCGGGTACCTTCTCCTACATCAATTTTACGACTTCTGTGCCAAAAAGGAAGCAATTGTGTCGATTTTTGTCCTCGAGATATAACGAATTTAGTGACGTCACTACACAGTCACACGAATTTGACACAAAAATCAGCTAAACTTTATTAGGCCTTACAAATGCCATATTTTGAGCAGAATGCAATCGAAAAACATCAAAAGATAGCAAATGGGCAAGGACTACACAATGGCAATCTCGGATTGGCGACATTTTGGATTTTGACCCAAAACAAAATTAAAAGAAACTTTTTAATGCCCTCAAAATCAACATTTTCAAACATTAAAAAAAACGGCTGATATGTTGGAGAACCACATGTGGACAATACCCAAACCAAATTTAAAAGCAATATATTAATTTTTGGCTGACTTATGGCTCCCTAAGTATGAGACATGACGTCATATTTTCAAATTGCGTTTTTTGTCTTTTAGTGACCAGATGCAAACAAATAAATGACAGCACTGTATTTCGGAGACAAAACTGGTCTAGAAACATTACTTGTTTTATTTATATTTATCAATTTTAAAATTTGACCTTATGTGACCTGACCTTGACCTGATATGGTGTCCGTTTTTAAAAATGGCTGCTACTATCGAATTGTACGTATAAAATAACCCGTAAAACATGTGTCGCATGACTTTCGTAGAACTCTTGCCAATAATGACCTGACCTTGACCTTGACTTTTGCTAACAATTTAACTTTTCGCTTATGCGGGAGAGGCATTATACCTTTGAGGGTACTTAGTGCGATAATAGTCGCAATCTAAAGCTTAGGATGGAAAGTATGGCTCATAAACCCAAATACATCAATTTTGACATTTTACCTGACCGTGACCTCACATGTGACCTTATTTTGAACATTCGGCGAATGTTTTAGATGCCCTTTGACCTTTGTCAATTTCGCGTATGCTATGGATTCATCTCTTTAAGAGATTTCGAATGCCGCCTTGCACGTCTCGCTGCGATCATAGGTTCGGAAGATAACCAGGGGGCGAAGGGCGACCCTCCCCGCCAATGGCGTTCGGCTGAGACCCCAGCCAATGCCCGCAGTACTTGACTTGACTTGACCCCGCGACTTACTGGGGGGGGGCTATTTTTTGCCCCCCTCCCGTTATTTTGCAATAACTCCTAAACCAACACCAGTATTGTCACCAAACTTGTAGTACTTCTCTCACATCAATTAAACACATGTTGGCCAAAGGAAAAAGATGAGGTTATGATAGGTCAACCGGGAATGACGTCAGAGTGACGTCATGTTCTTCGTTTTTTGTTGAAAAATAATGCTTTGCGGAAAACGCTGTCAAAGGTACAATGTTTGCGATACATTCAATTGTCTTAAATCAAATTACTGACAATGGACCGGGATATCAAACTGCCATCTTGGATTTTTGAGTTTTTTTAATTTAAAATTTTGAGAAATCCAAATACATTTTTTTCTACACAATTTTTAAAAAAATCAGAATTATCCAAAAACCGGAACATGTGTGATCGAGACGGTTCGGTGAATATGTGTACCCAACTTCAAGTCGATATCTTAAAAAATGACTGACTTATGACCTTTAAATGACAAAAATCGCCCACCTCTCACAGCATTACTATGCATAAAAAATGAATTTTCGTTTTTGCTTTTTACTTCTATTTATAATATGGAACAAACAATGTTCTAAGGTCATTTGTCGCGTTCTAGACGAAAAACAAACACATAAACATGTGTTACAACGCCTAATGACCGTAATCTGCAGTTTGACCCCGTGACCTCGGATGACCTCAACCTGACCCAAGGTCATAAACAGATAGCATGTTACTTTGAAGTGTCAGACACACGAATCATACCGATTTATCGAATGCTTATGTGTTTAATATCGCAATTTTGCGCGATAATTCCATCCATCGAGACCTTTTGACACGGTCAAACATTTTGTACTTGACTTGACCTGTGACGTCATCGGTGACCCCGAGGTCAACAATATTATGTTTCCCTCCTCAATTAATTTCCCAGGGCTATCGAATGTCTTTTGAATTTTTACAATCGGTCCAGTGGTTCCGGAGATCCGAGGGGGTGGGTCAAAAATACCCCCCCCCCCCCCAAGTAAGTCGCGTTATGGAATATACCCCAGTAACTTGCGGGATAAGTCAGAAATCGACTATACAGACTGTTCTTTAATTCCACATCTCCAAGGCTCATATTTTCCTTAAAATACAGTGTCAATGCCTTTTAAAAAAAATCATGAATATATTGTAGTAAATAGTTCAGTGTGTCATGATGTATGTGTGGCCGTGATGTATGTGTGGCCTCACACTGTCGTGTGAGGTCCAGTCGTCTGCGTCGCATGGGAACGGCAACAGGTGCCGTTCCCATGCATCACCTTAACTGCCCATGTTGGCGGCCCGTGACGGTCCTGGCCGCAGCCTCCCGTGACGGCTGCAGCTGTCCTGTTATAAGTCATATGTCGGGCGGGGGACGAAGTGAGATCGGAGGGAGCCGTGAGAGCCGGGGGCAGTCTGGTTTGTGGGGCGGCGCTGAACGGGCCCTGTCGTACTGTTTGGTTCCTGCCGGTGGTTGCATTGAAGGTGAAGAATACATCATTACAAGCTATTTCGGCACCATGGAAGCAACGCACAAGATTAGTGTGCAGGGATCTGAAGAGGCAGTGACGGGAGCCAGACTCGGATCTGAAGAGGAAGTGAGGGGAGCCAGACTCGACGCCCGCCTCATCGACACATTCGACGGCACAGGTGATGTCGTTGAGTGGTACACCCAGGCGTCGCTGCTCTGCGAGTATGGCGGTGTGTCGGTGGCGGAGGTTCTGCCCATGCGACTGAAAGGCGGTGCTTTTGCGGTCTGGTCACAGCTGCCCGCGGAGGACCGCCGCTCAGCAGATGCTGTGCGAGACTCGCTCTACACGGCGTTCGGTCTGGACGACTTCGCGGCGCACGCGGCGTTTATGGCACGCACGTTGCAGCCAGGTGAGAGCGTCGACGTGTATCTCGCCAGTCTCCGCCGCTACGCTGACCTGTTCGGTGGCGCGACGGATCGACAGCTCGCGGCCGCATTCGTCAACGGACTACCGGCTGCTGTCAGTGACACCGTCCGCGCGGGAGCTAGGGCGGAGAAGCTCGACCTGGCCAGCGTCCTCGCCCGCGCTCGCGCCGTGCTAGGAAATGAGCCGGTGCAGGCGGCGGTGGCGGCGGCTCACGGAGGTCAGCGGCAGCAGCTCAGTGGTGGTCAGCGGCAACAGCCGAGGCGGCCCTCCTCCGTCCGGCGCTGTTGGATGTGCGGTGACACCAATCACATGATAGCGGCATGCCCCCGAGGGTCGGGAAACGCCCCCGGAGCTACGTTAGCGCCAGCGCAGTCTCCCGGGCAGTAGAGCGCGCTCTCCCCGTGGTCAGCCTTCGTGTTAATGAGCGCGTGTGCCGTGCTCTGGTCGATACCGGCTGCACCGACACGCTCATTTACGAAGGCTGCTGTGAACAGTGGGTACCACGGTCAGTGACGATGACGACGGTCAACGGAGGAACGCTCCGATGCAAAGGTGTTGCAAATGTTGCAGTTGACTGTGAGGGCAAGCGAGTGATGCTGGCAGCCCTGGTTGTTCCGGACCGTCCGTTGGGGATGGATCTCGTGCTCGGCATGTCGGGAATCACGGCCCTGGGCGGTGTCAGCCTGCGGACGCCAACGGATGTATCGTTCCGTGTGGCGGCAGGTATGACACGTGGACAGGGCGTGACTGTGACAGGTGTGACACGTGGTGAGGGCGTGACTGTGGATGCCGCAGACTTCACGGCAGAGTTTAGCCCAGACAGCGGTGAATGGACGGTCGCGTGGAAGTGGGCTGTAGGTGACGGCCCTGAGTGCTTGCACAACCACGTGGCTCAGTACACGGTGCCGTCTGCGGCGCGGCAGGAATTTGATGCCGAGATCAGTGAGTGGATCGCCAACGGTTGGCTGCGGGTGTATGATGAGTTCACGGACGGGCCGCCGCGTGGGCTGCTGCCGCTGATGGCAGTTCAGCAGCCGAATAAGGTGCGGCCGGTGCTGGACTACCGCGAGCTCAACGGGTACGTGACAGCTCATACTGCAGATGCAGACGTGTGCGCTGACCAGCTGCGCAGGTGGCGGCGGCACGGAAGTCGCGTGGCTGTCGTCGACCTGCGAAAAGCCTATCTCCAGCTCCGGCTGGAGCGGCGGCTGTGGCCGTATCAGACGGTCAAGGTCAGAGGACAGAGGTACTGTCTCACGCGCCTCGGGTTCGGTCTGAATGTGGCGCCGCTTGTGATGAAGGCAGTGGTGCGGGCTGTCCTTGAGCGAGACGAGCGGATGCAGCGTGGTGTTCTGCCGTATGTTGATGACCTACTGGTTGACGAGGATGTCGTGAGCGCAGAGGAGGTCGTGCAACACTTCGCGCAGTATGGCCTGGAGTGCAAGCCACCAGAGCGGGCAGCAGACGGTGCCAGGCTGCTCGGCCTGCGGGTCAGCGCCTGCGGCGGCGAGCTGCGCTGGCAGCGTGACTGCGAGATACCCGCGGCGCCTGCCAAGGTCACGCGGCGGGCGCTGTTCGCCTGGTGTGGTCGGCTCGTGGCGCACGTACCTGTGGCGGGATGGCTTCGACCAGCTGCTGCGTGGCTGAAGCGACGCGTCAACAAACTGACTGTGGGATGGGACGACAGCACGGAAGACCCGGCGCTGCAGGTGCAGATCCAGCATGTCGTGCAGCAGCTCCAGGAGTCGGATCCGGCGCGGGGTCCGTGGCGGCTGACAGGTGACCGGCTCATCGTCTGGACCGATGCCAGCTCCATCGCCAACGGCGTCATCCTGGTGGACCCGGGCGGCGGCACGGTGGAGGATGCAAGCTGGCTGCGGGCGGAGTCAAAAGCCGCCATGCATATCAACATGGCAGAGCTGGACGCGGCGCTCAGTGGCATCAACATGGCAGTCGCATGGGGAATCAAGGTCATCGACCTCCGTACTGACTCGGCCACGGTCCATCGGTGGATCGACGATGCTCTGAGCGGCCGCGCCCGACTGCGGACCAAAGCACACGGAGGACTGCTGATCCGCCGGCGCATCGACATCATCAAGCAGTTGGTGGAAGAGCTGCAACTCTCCATCACAATCGGACTGGTGCGGTCCGCAGACAACCCAGCGGACGTGCTCACCCGCGTCCCCAAGAGTTGGACTCAAGCCGAGAGGGATCTCAGCCAGCATGTGGCAGCTGCCGGTGACCGTGACCTGTCCGACGGTGACGACAGTGAGGACCTCGAGGCAGACCTGGCGCATGCCCGCCGCATCCACGAGACGACTGGGCACCAGGGAATTGCGCGCACTCTCTGGTACGTGCGGAGAGAGATCGGCCCGAAAGTGACTCGGACAATGGTACGCAATATCATCCGACAGTGCAATGCCTGCCAGTCGATCGATCCTGCGCCTGTCCGCTGGCAGCCGGGATCGCTTGACGTACCACTCACATGGGAGCGGCTGGCGATGGACGTCGTGAAATATGCCGGCCGCGGATACCTCTCGCTGATCGACTGCGGGCCGTCACGATACTGCATCTGGCGGGCCCTGCACCGCGCCGAGGCAGTGGAAATCGCGCAGAAACTAGAGGACATCTTCCTGGAACGAGGAGCACCCGCCGAGCTACTAACCGACAACGCCCGCGAGTTCCGTGGCCACCATATGGCAGCTCTGATGACGCGGTGGGGCATTACAATGCACTTCCGTGCTGTGCATGAGGCCAGCGGGAACGGCATCGTCGAGCGGAACCACCGTACCATCAAGGTGATGGCGGCGAGGCAGGGCAGCACGATCGCTGAGGCTGTCCACCGCTACAACATGACGCCCCGCGACGGGTGGGACGCTGCCACGGCTCCGGCGGCTGCAGTGTTCTGCAGGGCAGGTCGCGATCTGCCCATGGCCGAGCCGCTCAGCGTCGGCCGCCGGCCGCCACCCGCCCCCGACGAGGTGCGTGAGCGGGGCGAGCGTTTCAAGGTCGGTGACCTTGTCTGGGTTCGCTGCCGCGGTACACCAACTCGATGCACAGACGTGTCGCGCCGCGGTGCTGTGACGAGAGTCGTGTCCCCCCAGCAGGTGGAAGTGGACGGTGTGCCGTGGCATGTCCGCAGCGTGCGGCATCGCCAGGGCGCGGCTCCACCGACAGCTCAGTCAGTGGACACGGGCGGCAGTGACAGTGACAGTGATTCGGACATCGCACTAGGGTACGAGGGTACACCGATCATAAATCACGCGGCTGAGAGTGACGCTCGGGACGCAGCTGGAAACGATTCAGCGGTCGCCGAGCCGCCGGGGCCGTCGGGAGACAGTGCGGATGAGAGCACTACTGTCCGTCGGAGCACGCGCGCGCGTCAGCCGCCGGAGCAATTGTATGGTTTCAGCGTGCCTGTGGACATGATAGATGAAGTAGGAGACGGGTGAGAGTGGACAAATGTGTGGTACCTGTAACTGGCGTAAGTTCGTTGTGAGTTTGATTTAGGGTGTGTATGTGTGCCTCGTGTGTAAGTGGGTGTGTGCGTAGCGTTGTGATTCTTGAAAATCAGGGGATGTGTAGTAAATAGTTCAGTGTGTCATGATGTATGTGTGGCCGTGATGTATGTGTGGCCTCACACTGTCGTGTGAGGTCCAGTCGTCTGCGTCGCATGGGAACGGCAACAGGTGCCGTTCCCATGCATCACCTTAACTGCCCATGTTGGCGGCCCGTGACGGTCCTGGCCGCAGCCTCCCGTGACGGCTGCAGCTGTCCTGTTATAAGTCATATGTCGGGCGGGGGACGAAGTGAGATCGGAGGGAGCCGTGAGAGCCGGGGGCAGTCTGGTTTGTGGGGCGGCGCTGAACGGGCCCTGTCGTACTGTTTGGTTCCTGCCGGTGGTTGCATTGAAGGTGAAGAATACATCATTACATATATACATGCTTGATGTCCTTGACAGGGGATCGTCCCCTTCATTTGTTGAGAGGATCATACTTTGGTTATCACTCTGCGAGCTGCGACACGCATCTCGGACATTATCAAACACGTCTGAGGTTGTGCTGAAAATCAGAGACGGAACAAATGCTCCTGAAAAACTAAGCTACGTTCATTTTACAACAGCGTGTGTCCACGAGTGATAACTTTGGTTCCGTGCCTACAGTCAACCCAGCCCCCCTCTTAGCTGCCCCCTCCCCCCCCCCCCCACCTACACTCCGTCACAGTCAAGGCTGTCTGCTCGCGCGCTCCCGGGGGCGAGCGAAGGAGAGACGCCATCAGATAGTGTATTAATCATCGGCGGTTTGTAGGTCAGCCGTTTACGGCGCGGCCGAGCCGATCATGGCGCGGTCGTGGCGCGGTCGTGGCGCGCGGAGGTCATCCGGTGGCGGCACATGGCGCCCCTTTCATCTCTCCCCCCCCCCCCCCCCCACCGACTGACGGACGGAGCGTGAGCGAAGTAACGACACAGTATCTGGAGAAGACAAGACAGCAAAACACTGTTGATTGGCGGGTTTATGCTCCTACGATGGCACGCTCCAGCCATTGACGGATGAAACATGGATTGTTGTTGACAATCAACTTCGAGTGATGGTGTACCTGAGATCGTCTGTGAAAGGGTTTGAAAGATAAACGTGAAGCTGTATTGGATTCGATAGGGAGGTAACCGTGGGCGACGACTTCAACAGCGAAAACGACTCAATCTTGTCAACACATAAGTAAGTCCTATGTAGTAAATGTAGTCCTATGTAGCACATTGGTGATGACTGACGATGGAAACGCAGATGATGACATCCATTAGTCGATCTCGTAAGCAAACATTATACAATACACATTCCTGATCATTCCCCTGCAACCCATGGACTAAGCGAGAAACGAACGACATAAGCGAACTCAAAGGATTTAAAGCCTGCCAATCCTGACTACATTCATCTAACCACTATGCATCACTACCATCACACGAGCCACACCCGGCATTCGTAGTCCTGTAGTTATACACACACACACACACACACACACACACACACACACACACACACACACACACACACACACACACACACACACCACACACCACACACACACACACACACACACACACACACACACACACACACACACACACACACACACCACACACACACACACACACACACACACACACACACACACACACACACACACACACACACACACACACACACACACACACACACACACACACACACACACACCACACACGCACGCACGCACGCACGCACGCACGCACGCACGCACGCACGCACGCACACACACACACACACACACACACACACACACACACACACACACACACACACACACACACACACACACACACACACACACACACACACACACACACACACACACACACACACACACACACACACACACACACACACACACACACACACACACACACACACACACACACACACACACACACACACACACACACACACACACACACACACACACACACACACACACACACACACACACACACACACACACACACACACACACACACACACACACACACACACACACACACCACACACACACACACACACACACACACACACACACACACACACACACACACACACACACACACACACACACACACACACACACACACACACACACACACACACACACACACACACACACACACACACACACACACACACACACACACACACACACACACACACACACACACACACACACACACACACACACACACACACACACACACACACACACACACACACACACACACACACACACACACACACACACACACACACACACACACACACACACACACACACACACACACACACACACACACACACACACACACACACACACACCACACACACACACACACACACACACACACACACACACACACACACACACACACACACACACACACACACACACACACACACACACACACACACACACACACACACACACACACACACACACACACACACACACACACACACACACACACACACCACACACACACACACACACACACACACACACACACACACACACACACACACACACACACACACACACACACACACACACACACACACACACACACACACACACACACACACACACACACACACACACACACACACACACACACACACACACACACACACACACACACACACACACACACACACACACACACACACACACACACACACACACACACACACACACACACACACACACACACACACACACACACACACACACACACACACACACACACACACACACACACACACACACACACACACACACACACACACACACACACACACACACACACACACACACAACACACACACACACACACACACACACACACACACACACACACACACACACACACACACACACACACACACACACACACACACACACACACACACACACACACACACACACACACACACACACACACACACACACACACACACACACACACACACACACACACACACACACACACACACACACACACACACACACACACACACACACACACACACACACACACACACACACACACACACACACACACACACACACACACACACACACACACACACACACACACACACACACACACACACACACACACACACACACACACACACACACACACACACACACACACACACACACACACACACACACACACACACACACACACACACACACACACACACACACACACACACACACACAGACACACACACACACACACACACACACACACACACACACACACACACACACACACACACACACACACACACACACACACACACACACACACACACACACACACACACACACACACACACACACACACACACACACACACACCACACACACCACACACACACACACACACACACACACACACACACACACACACACACACACACACACACCACACACACACACACATACACACACACACACACACACACACACCACACACACACACACACACACACACACACACACACACACACACACACACACACACACACACACACACACACACACACACACACACACACACACACACACACACACACACACATACACACACACACACACACACACACACACACACACACACACACACACACCACACCAGAGGTGGAGAATTGTCAAAATGCCAGGGGGTGCTTTTCACCGGCGGCTCTCAAATCCAAGTTGTAGCGAGAGGACGAGAAGAGAGGTTGGCGGCGGTTATGGCCGCTTAAACGCGACGGACCGTAAAATAAAAGGAAGCAAGCGGCACGAAAATGGATGCAAACATCAGTGACAAGATGCATCGAAAACCCAATATGGAGTTGCATGTCATCGTCGCTGGAAGCGAGTTTTGTTTGCACTACGGCTGCCCCCTGCCCCCTCCCCCCAAAAAACGCTTCGAGTCACATCAAGAATCGTAATGTATGTTAATTTGTGAACGATGGGAAGAGAACAAAAAGTCACGGTGCGAACATGTAAACCTTCAAGTCACATAATATCGGCACCGAAATGACGAAGTCGTCAATGCTGACCTGAACGTGTGCACTTTTTTTTTCTTCATTTATTTATTCAATGTATCTCGATATTTCGAACAACCACATACAAGCAGCGCAACGCAGACAAAGCCACGGTCCGGTCGGCAGCGGTCCTGGCAGCTGCGCGGCGCGGCTTCGGATATCACAGCGGCGACGGGTGGACATGCCGCAGCGAGAGGTGTGCACTGGCGGATCCAGGGGGGGTGACAGGGGCAAAAACCCCCCCAAGCTCGACAGGGGCGGCAATAGAAATTAGCCCCCCCCCCCCCCCCCAACAAAAAAAATCGCTTAAACTGGCGATGAAAATGGGTACTGCCTGCGAAAAAATAGCTTGTTGCGAAAGAAAGAAATATTGTTTTTGCCTCGTTCGTGTTTGTTCTATTTGGTAGCATTTTGGTAACAGTAGGGTTAGGGAAAGTGGCGCGTCTGACGCTATTTTGGAGGGATTCACAACCAACGTAAGTTATAATTTTACACGCAGCGCGCGTCGCAGCCTTTGGTCTCCTGCTGCCTGCTGGATGGCAGAGGAGCGTGTGAGTGAATTTCCTTGTATAGGTACCTATGTTGTATGGAATCACTGGCGGATCCAAAGGGGGCGGCAGGGGAAAAAGCCTCCCCCTCTCCCCCCACCCCCACATTCAAAGCTCGACAGGGGCGGCAATAGAAATTAGCACCACCCCTAGAATCCGCGGAAACTGGCGATGAAAATGGATACTGCCTGCGTAAAAATAACTTCTTGCGAAAGAAATATTTTTGTTTTGCCTCATTTGTGTTTCCTCTATTTGCTATCATTTTGGTAGCAGTAGGGATAGGGAAAGTGGCGCGTCTGACGCTATTTTGGAGTGATTCACAACCAACGTAAGTTATAATTTTACACGCAGCGTCGCAGCCTTTGGTCTCCTGCTGCCTGCTCGGTGGCCGAGGAGCGCGGGAATGAATTTCCTTACATAGGCACCTATGTTGTGTGGAATACGTCTACTAGTATTAAGTAGGGTAATTAGGTTCAGTTAAAAAATCCCAATGGTCTTCTTTTTGTAGCTGTGGTATTCCACGACAAATCGACCAAAACAAAGTGCAAAATGACACAGTCATGTCACCGATTATGGCCAAAATTGGTATATGGGGTAGCCTGGGGCGCTTAAGTGAGTTGTGAAAGTTGTATTGCAATGCAAGCAGTGGTTCAGGAGATATCGCCTCGGACATTTTTATAAGGTCACGGTGCAGGTCGATCTTTGTCAGCCCATATAGCGGGAAATTTATGAAGCAATATAGATGTATTATGTCATTAGAATGGCAATGAGCTGTTTTATAACATGGTGATGTTTATTTTTCTTATTTTCGAAAATTTATTTTTTAATTTTAATTTAAAAAAATTTATTTATAAATTAATTAATTTTTTAAATAAATTTATTTATTTAAAAAAATAATTTAAAAAAATTAAAAAAAAAAAAAAAAAAAATTATTTTCGAAAATTTCACAATTTAGTACGTTTTCGAAATTGTACAACTTTTTGGATACCTTTTCTCAAACGTGTTTCTAATTTTTTGCCATGCTATTCTTAAGTGTAAGAACGTGTCAATTAAGTGAGAGAAAAAATTGAAATTGAGGAATATTTGCTTCCAAATATCACAATTTTTCCCATTTTACATGCTATTTTATATATAAAAATATGCTATTCGCTTATAACTTTTGACTGAAAAAACTAGATTGGTACGATAGACGTCATTTTGCTGTTCTCATCAAGACAAATTGAACACTCTGCAGCATGATTTCTGTCTGACATTTTATGACCTTGACCTTAAATTTCAAAGTTAGTATTTTTTTTTTTTTTTTTTTTTGGATACCCAAGCCAAATGTATTTCACATTTTGACTGTATTATTGTTAAGTGTAAAGAAGTGTCGTTCAAACAGAAAACAAAATGATGGTTATTTGTCTTCAAATATGCTAAATTTTCTCATTTCTTGTGCACTTTTTGTGAAAGATATTAGGTATTCTCCAATAACTTTTGACTGAATAAAGGTAAAATGGACACCATTTTGTTATTTTCGTTAAGACGCGTTGAATGATATGCAGTATGACCTCTTTCTAACATTTGGTGACCTTCATCTAAGGTCAATGTCAAGGTTCAAGGTTAGGTTTCCAATTGTGGCCGCATTTGTGGCGATGTTATATATCTTAAAACTTGTCTTGTTGCGAGGAATTAGATTGTGCTTAAATAACGCCTAATTGTCAATGGCAACATTTAAATTCATTTTAATTTGAATGTCAAATAGTAACTTCATAACTTCCTTCTCGGTGTAAAGAAAGCCCGAAAATGTCTCAGTTTGCTTTATAATCATCAAAGATCGCGCAATTATTTTAATACCAATGAATTCCTATCTTCAAGACAAGTTCAAAGATATATAACATTGCCGTGTAGGTCAAATTTGGAAAGGTGACTTTGCTCCATGACCTTGACCTTAGGTCAAGGTCATCAAATGTCAGACAGAAGTCATGCTGCACATCATTCAACGTGTCTTGACGATACCAACAAAATGACGTTTGCCGTGCCCTTCTAACTTCATTAAGTCAAAAAGTATTAGCGAATAACTAATTTATATATAAAATAGCATATACAATGACAAAATTGTATATATTTGGAGGCAAATATCCATCAATTTTATTTTTGCACTTAATTGACACGTCCTATGTCACCTAGGTCACCTAGGTCATTACACGTAAGAATAGCATAGCGAACAAAAATAACCCAAATCCGCAAAGGGAAAAATGGGGGGGGGGTACCTTTTAGGTCATATGGAGGCCCCTGGGGCCCGGAAGGCCCCCAGTGAAATTAGCCCCCCCCCCCCCCATATTGGGAGGCTGGATCTGCCAGTGGAGGTGTGGCACCAGGAGCTATGCGCAGAGGTGCGGGAGGCCTGCCCCTGTCCACCAGCCCGGGGCGCGAATTGCACTATCAGCAAAACAGCGATTCTTAAGCGCCGGCTACGGTGCCGGGTCGGGCAATCCGCGCCCCGGGCCGGGCGACCGCCCACACAAACATGCTGAGGGACGGTAAGACTGACCGTGTGAACTGACCTGACCCTACCTGACCGTGCAAAACCGCCTATTTACACACGGACAGACACACATACACACACTTTTACACCACTCGTCTTACTTCGCCGAAGTAAGACTGAGCAGCCGTTAGTTAAACGGACCTGTTTATTTGAGGGGGTGCTTTTACAGTGAGGGGGTGCACTTTTTAGCTCAGGGGGTACTTGAGCACCCCCAAAACCCCTAATTCTCCGCCCCTGCACCACACACCACACACCACACACCACACACCACACACCACACACCACACACACCTACACACACCGCACACACACCGCACACACACCGCACACACACCGCACACACACCGCACACACACCGCACACACACCGCACACACACCGCGCACATACCGCACACATACCGCACACACACCGCACACACACACCGCACACACACCGCACACACACCGCACACACACCGCACACACACCGCACACACACCGCACACACACCGCACACACACCGCACACACACCGCACACACACCGCGCACACACCTCACACACACCGCACACACACCGCACACACACCGCACACACACCGCACACACACCGCACACACACCGCACACACACCGCACACACCGCACACACACCGCACACACACCGCACACACACCGCACATACACCGCACACACACCGCACACACACCGCACACACGCCGCACACACACCGCACACACACCGCACACACACCGCACACACACCGCACACACACCGCACACACACCGCACACACACCGCACACACACCGCACACACACCGCACACACACCGCACACACACCGCACACACACCGCACACACACCGCACACACACCGCACACACACCGCACACACCGCACACACACCGCACACACACCGCACACACACCGCACACACACCGCACACACACCGCACACACACCGCACACACACCGCACACACACCGCACGCACACCGCACGCACACCGCACACACACACACACACCGCACACACACCGCACACACACCGCACACACCGCACACACCGCACACACCGCACATACCGCACACACCGCACACACCGCACACACCGCACACACCGCACACACCGCACACACCGCACACACCGCACACACCGCACACACCGCACACACCGCACACACCGCACACACCGCACACACCGCACACACCGCACACACCGCACACACCGCACACACCGCACACACCGCACACACCGCACACACCGCACACACCGCACACACCGCACACACCGCACACACCGCACACACCGCACACACCGCACACACCGCACACACCGCACACACCGCACACACCGCACACACCGCACACACCGCACACACCGCACACACCGCACACACCGCACACACCGCACACACCGCACACACCGCACACACCGCACACACCGCACACACCGCACACACCGCACACACCGCACACACCGCACACACTGCACACACTGCACACACCGCACACACCGCACACACCGCACACACCGCACACACCGCACACACCGCACACACCGCACACACCGCACACACCGCACACACCGCACACACCGCACACACCGCACACACCGCACACACCGCACACACCGCACACACCGCACACACCGCACACACCGCACACACCGCACACACCGCACACCACACACACACACACACACACACACACACACACACACACACACACACACACACACACACACACACACACACACACACACACACACGCACGCACGCACGCACGCACGCACGCACGCACGCACGCACGCACGCACGCACGCACGCACGCACGCACGCACGCACGCACGCACGCACGCACGCACGCACGCACGCACGCACGCACGCACGCACGCACGCACGCACGCACGCACGCACGCACGCACGCACGCACGCACGCACGCACGCACGCACGCACGCACGCACGCACGCACGCACGCACGCACGCACGCACGCACGCACGCACGCACGCACGCACGCACGCACGCACGCACGCACGCACGCACGCACGCACGCACACACACACACACACACACACACACACACACACACACACACACACACACACACACACACACACACACACACACACACACACACACACACACACACACACCACACACTAGCGCCGTCGGCGGCGGCAGTGACGGCGGCAGTGACGGCGGCTGCCTACCTCGGGATCCCACGGAGGGCCACCCTCCAGCCTCAGCCGAGTCTCCCAGCTCACATTCCGGCGCTCCGGACGGCGCGGTCCGTCCGTACCGGTCCGTACGGAGAGCGGCCCAAACGGTAATGGTCCCACACGCTACCGTACGGCCGTCACGGACAATCCGCGCCGTCATGGTTAATGGTCGCACGCGTTACTGTGCGTCCGGAATCCGCATTGTAATGGTTCGGATGTGGTGTTGTGTCATCGCACTTACCGCAACATGCTGGCAGCGAGGTCTAGTAATAACTAGTACATACAAAAAGACCTGGTATACCATCATTCACACGCATTGCCATGTTGGAAGAGGTTTCAAGTTGTTCGTGCTCATACTATCCGAATTCGCCTATAAAAAAAATCCCAGCAGCTATTATAAGACAAAACTCAAAAGCATATAAAATCGGTCATAGTGACTGCCGTCGATCTGGCTAAATAAAGGCGCATACCACTATGCTCTGGAAACTTCACCAACCACCATACAATAAGAAGTCCATCATGCGATCGGAATCGATCGACAGAACAGCTCGGGTTGCGTTGTGCCGGCTAGTCAGGGCAGAAACCAATGCCAGTCCCAATCAGAACCTGCACGCCTTATTACGTCATTGGAGTCGAAACCAGTGTGGGCGGGAAGCCAGGGGGAGCACGCCGCCATGTTTTGCCCAGAAAATCGATTTATTCTGGCGTTGGGGGCATACAGAGCAGCTGTGCACCGGTCCCAGCTACGAATGAAAAACACGACAAACAGCTCGGTGTGGAAGCTTAAGGTGGCAGCATGCGCCCGATATCACTGCCAAATTCCGCCTCGGAAAATCGCGGCGACACCGCGGAATGTCGTCCTTGTTCCGGCGGATTCGGCGCTGTCTGTTCGCGAGATTCCGCCCAGCCGACCTACAGCCTGTAGCAACCTGTCCCTACAGCCTGGCCTTACTCGCAACGCTTGGTGGCCATTTTTCGACGAAGATGTAAGTTTATAACCAGGAAACTTTTACACAACAAATTTCACAGCGGCAAGAACATGCCGTCCAAAAATTGTACCTGTATCTTGCATAGATTCGCCACTGCTGGCCTGATACATTTTCCCTGTCCGCGGTTCCGCGGCCTTCAGTCGCGGAAAAAGCTCGTACGGACCAGCTTTTTTCGCCATTCCGTCAGCAGACACTCGACGCGTTTAGCTTGCGTTTTTCATCGTTTCGGCTGCCGCGGACGCGGAAAATCACTGAAAATGAGCGGAAAATCGTAGCGATACCATGGAGTCCGCGCGCCGAATGGTCTAGTGTGCTGCCGCCTTTAGGGAGGTGACGGGGTGAAACCGGCTGCGTGGCTGCTCTCATGTGGCCTTGTGACCTGTGACTGCGCGGCTGTTCTGTCGTGATCTTGTAGCCCGGAATGACCTCTGATTTGACCATGTGACACGGGCTGACCTCTGATTTGGCCATGCGACACGGGCTGACCTCTGACATGACCTTGTGACCCAGAATGCCCTCTGACATGACCTTGTGACCCATGCTGACCTTTGCCATGACCTTGTGACCCAGGCTGAGCTCTGACATGACCTTGTGACCCAGGCTGACCTCTGGCATGACCTTGTGACCCAGGCTGACCTCTGACATGACCTTGTGACCCAGAATGACTTTGAGACCCGGAATGACCTTGATACTCAGAATGGCCGTGTGATCCTAACTGACCTCTGAGATATCCTTATGGCCTGGAATAACCTCGTGACTCGCACTGACCTCTGCAGACCGTTGGTGGGTCGCCGCCGACTGCTGTCCTGACGGTCATAGCCGTTGTGACCGTTGACCATCCGCTGAGGCGAGGGTCGCATCGGGCTCTGTACCGCTGTCAGCTTACTGACAGCTGCCGGACAGAGGAAGCACATCAGTCAGAAGGTTAGGGTGAGGCCGAGGGCTCTGTACCGCTGTCAGTTTACTGACAGCTGCCGGACACAGGACATATATCAGTCAGATGGTTGGGGTGAGGCCGAGGGCTCTGTACCGCTGTCAGTTTACTGACAGCTGCCGGACACTGGACATATATCAGTCAGAAGGTTAGGGTGAGGCCGAGGGCTCTGTACCGCTGTCATCTTACTGACAGCTGCCGGACAGAGGACATATATCAGTCAGATGGTTGGGGTGAGGCCGAGGGCTCTGTACCGCTGTCAGCTTACTGACAGCTGCCGGACAGAGGACATATATCAGTCAGATGGTTAGGGTGAGGCCGAGGGCTCTGTACCGCTGTCAGTTTACTGACAGCTGCCGGACAGAGGAAGTACATCAGTCAGATGGTTGGGGTGAGGCCGAGGGCTCTGTACCGCTGTCAGTTTACTGACAGCTGCCGGACAGAGGACATATATCAGTCAGAAGGTTAGGGTGAGGCCGAGGGCTCTGTACCGCTGTCAGTTTACTGACAGCTGCCGGACAGAGGAAGCACATCAGTCAGATGGTTGGGGTGAGGCCGAGGGCTCTGTACCGCTGTCAGTTTACTGACAGCTGCCGGACAGAGGACATATATCAGTCAGATGGTTGGGGTGAGGCCGAGGGCTCTGTACCGCTGTCAGTTTACTGACAGCTGCAGGACAGAGGAAGCACATCAGTCAGATGGTTGGGGTGAGGCCGAGGGCTCTGTACCGCTGTCAGCTTACTGACAGCTGCAGGACAGAGGACATATATCAGTCAGATGGTTGGGGTGAGGCCGAGGGCTCTGTACCGCTGTCAGCTTACTGACAGCTGCCGGACAGAGGACATATATCAGTCAGATGGTTGGGGTGAGGCCGAGGGCTCTGTACCGCTGTCAGCTTACTGACAGCTGCAGGACAGAGGAAGCACATCAGTCAGATGGTTGGGGTGAGGCCGAGGGCTCTGTACCGCTGTCAGTTTACTGACAGCTGCCGGACAGAGGAAGCACATCAGTCAGATGGTTGGGGTGAGGCCGAGGGCTCTGTACCGCTGTCAGCTTACTGACAGCTGCCGGACAGAGGACATATATCAGTCAGATGGTTGGGGTGAGGCCGAGGGCTCTGTACCGCTGTCAGTTTACTGACAGCTGCCGGACACAGGACATATATCAGTCAGATGGTTGGGGTGAGGCCGAGGGCTCTGTACCGCTGTCAGTTTACTGACAGCTGCCGGACAGAGGACACATATCAGTCAGAAGGTTAGGGTGAGGCCGAGGGCTCTGTACCGCTGTCAGCTTACTGACCGCTGCCGGACACAGGACATATATCAGTCAGATGGTTGGGGTGAGGCCGAGGGCTCAGTACCGCTGTCAGCTTACTGACAGCTGCCGGACAGAGGACATATATCAGTCAGAAGGTTGGGGTGAGGCCGAGGGCTCTGTACCGCTGTCAGCTTACTGACAGCTGCCGGACAGAGGACATATATCAGTCAGATGGTTGGGGTGAGGCCGAGGGCTCTGTACCGCTGTCAGTTTACTGACAGCTGCAGGACAGAGGAAGCACATCAGTCACAAGGTTGGGGTGAGGGAGGGATCAGGGAGACACCGAAACAGATACAGAGGTAAGACGGGCGCCAGCAAATTTAAGAAAGTCATCTGGTTAAACGCGTGGCAAGGAAGTGAAAGACACACATAGCGATGAGGATCCTGCAGTCGTCTATAAAAAAGTTAATTTGGAAAGTTTGATTAGAAAGGATTGCGGGGCTGCATGTCAGGTAAGAATTTAACACATTTCCCCCTTAAGGAATGGGAAGGATCGCAATTCGGCTGATATGGTATCGAGTGATACAGCAGAGCACTGTGTTACAACATGATTTTTTTTACAGAGCAGCACACAATCAGGAAATATGTCATGGTTCAGCACATGCGCGATATAAATAACATGATAACAGCTTCAGTAGGTACCTGGCACGTAGCCAGGATTTCGTCCAGGAGGGGGGGGGGGGGACGCCTCGAAAGGGCCCCTTCCCGTGCGTTGAAAGGGCCCCTTCCCAAGCGTTGAAAGCCCCCCCCCCCCAAAAAAAAAGATGAAAAGGCACGTTACAAGGATGGAAAATGCAGTATGACAGGTATGGCATGGGCCATACCAACGTTTAGGAGCTGGAGTTAGCAAACTGCCATATCAACTTTGGAACCAGCGACACCAATTTGGAATCAGCTATAGCAACTTGGAATATTTGTTAAGCTCAAGACCTGGAACTCTTAAACAAATTGCGCCGCGGAGCAGCGCGGAAGTTTTGAGCCTTATGCCCTGGATATGGTTTCTCATCAATGCGTCGCATTGCGTTTGGTGCGGACCTCTAAAAATGATATATCGTGCGTTTAACCCTATTCCCTGCGGGGGCAGATTCTGCCCCCCCCCCCCCTCCCCCGGTAGTTTTTCACTTGCCGCTTCTAAACCGTTAGGCCTAGCGTCCTGAAACTTTGTGACTTTTCCTAAAATTAAATGGCGCGTGTTGTGTCAAAATTGTGAAAAATCGGGGGGGGGGGCAATTCGGCATGTTCAGGGGCCCTTCTTATCCACCCAGGGGTCCTTTTGGTCTGGTCAGGGGCCCCTTCGATCTGCACAGGGGCTCCTTGAACTTTCCAGGAGCCATCTGGTCTCTCCAGGGACCCTCCAGCCTTCTAAGGGGCCTTTTCGACCTGACAAGGTACTGCGCTGGCTTCTTTGTCGCCTTACGACATGCTCCGAGGGCCCTCCGTCCTGCCCTGGGGCCACTCAGTTCTGACTAGGGGCCCATTTGGCATGTTCAGGGTCACTTCTGACCCACCTAGGGACCCTTTCGGTCTGGTCAGGGGCCCCTCTGACCTGCACAGGGGCCCTTTTAACTTCCCATGGGCCCTCTGGTCTGTCCAGGGACCCTCCAACCTGTTCAGGGGCCCTTGTGACCTGGCAAGGGACTGCACTGGCCGCTTTGTCGCCCTGCCGACATGCTCAGGGGTTTCTCGACCTGCCCAGGGGCCCCTCTGTGCTGGCTAGGGGCCATTCGACGTGTTCAGGGGGCCCTCTGACCCGCTCAAGGGCCCTTTCGGTCTGGCCAGGGCCCCTTTGACATGCATAGGGCTCTTTTGAACGTCCAAGGGGCCCTCTGGTCTTTGAGAGAGGGCCCTGGTGGCCCTAAAGAGCCTCTGAAGTCCTCTAAACTCTCTAAAGGCCACGCTTCGCGTGGTAAAGAGCCTACTACACCGCGCTTCCCGCGGTCTCGTCGGCCATTTTCGGCGCGCTGCGCGCGCCGAAAAGGGCCCTCGGGCGCCGAAAAGGGCTCTCGGGCGCCGAAAAGAGCCCTCCTGGCCTCCAGGGGGGGGGGGGGGGGGGCATCCGCCCCCCCCCCCCACCCTTGGCTACGTGCCTGGTAGGTACACATAGTCGCACTAGCAGCGGTATCCGTAGTGCACCATCCAAGCAGCTCTCGGATAAGCTGCAGCAACAAGCAGCACCTTTATATGGTGTCGCAACTGGGGCTAGGTGGGATTGCCGAGACACTTGCCACGCCGCAGAGTGGGAGTGGCCTAGTGATTTAAATTCACAACGGCTCGGAGTGATACCCATCAAGCCTTCCATATACATCCCATAGATTCATTCGGCATCGTTTGATCCTGATGTGGTGCATACTGGTTGCTCAGTCTCTCAAAGCAAACCAGAACGGGTCACCGCGTACTTCATCTGAGTTGAGGTGAGTAATATAGTTTAGCCAAGTTAGGTCACTCGATCCTTTACTATACTTTCTAGCAATACCGAACAACGGGTGTCTAGCTCTCTGTCGTGATTTAATGAAATGCGATTCGTGCATAGATTAAGAAAAGCCAAAGCACAGCAACGCCACTAGCCTCCGTCGAGCACGACATGAGACTATGTCCGTGGCTGTGGGGCGGGTACTGAGCGGGGCAGGGGTGGGGTCGGGGGCGGGGGGAGGGGGCGGGGTACCGACACAGAGTACAGACCGCCCACACCTGAGGCAGGGCCGAGCAGCGATGGACTAACCATGCCACTTTTACGGTGTGAGCCGCCGCCGGCACTGAGCCACAATTCAGATGGATGGCCAATGGTTATTCATGAGACATTGTGGCCTGCAGTGTCTGACGAATTATTCTGAGTGATAATAGGATTGTGTATGGTTTTGTGTAAGTTTGATACTGATGAAATAATAGTCAGCTCGCCAGGCGGCCCACGGCTGTCTCGTAATTACCAGTGGTATAACTACGACCCCAGGTGTGCGTCCTGGCTCTTGACTACGGCTCCTGCCGACGTCACTCTCACCCACCCCTCTCCCCTCCCAGGGCAGTGACCCCATGGATCGATGCTGGCTCCGCGCCCACGCATACGTGCACGTACAGAACACTCCCGGTGCCACGTGTGGACCGGGAGTGAACAGCCACGTGTGGACAAACCAGCCAGGCTGATTAATCTTGTCTGTAAACGGACAATCCAACGATTTCGTGGTGACCAGGTATCACGTAGAAATTACACCGGGGATTTAGCTTAGTTAGCGGAAAGGTAGAAAGCGGACGTTAGAGGGAAGCTAGAAACGTTCCACTAAATTGCATTGACTAAATACAATGATATAAGGTGTCAGTAATAAGAACGAGCCCAAAAAGACCAAATTAACACTGATCATTTTTAAATGTCAAAATTTTTCTTCTTCTTTCTGCTTCATTTTGCAATAAACTTGATACCTTTGTGGACAATACCACTTAATCTAACTTCGGGATCGAACAAAAAGTCCATAAGGAAGGTCCGCAGGACAGTTGAGCCACAGAACCTCGGTCTGGCCTTTCCTGGACCTGACTGCTGAGTCTTGACCTGGTCACAGAACCTCGGTCTGGCCTTTCCTGGGCCTGATTGCTGAGTCTTGACCTGGCCACAGAACCTCGGTCTGGTCTTTCCTGAGCCTGACTGCTTAGTCTTGACCTGGCCAAGGTCGCCTCACAGAACCTCGGTCTGGCCTTTCCTGGGCCTGATTGCTGAGTCTTGACCTGGCCACAGAACCTCGGTCTGGTCTTTCCTGAGCCTGACTGCTGAGTGTTGACCTGGTCAAGGTCGCCTCACAGAACCTCGGTCTGGCCTTTCCTGAGCCCGACTGCTGAGTGTTGACCTGGTCAAGGTCGCCTCACAGAACCTCGGTCTGGCCTTTCCTGAGCCCGACTGCTGAGTGTTGACCTGGTCAAGGTCGCCTCACAGAACCTCGGTCTGGCCTTTCCTGAGCCCGACTGCTGAGTGTTGACCTGGCCAAGGTCGCCTCAAAGAACCTCGGTCTGGCCTTTCCTGAGCCCGACTGCTGAGTCTTGACCTGGTCAAGGTCGCCTCACAGAACCTCGGTCTGGCCTTTCCTGGGCCTGACTGCTGAGTCTTGAGGCCAAGGTCGCCTCACAGAACCTCGGTCTGGCCTTTCCTGAGCCCGACTGCTGAGTCTTGACCTGGCCAAGGTCGCCTCACAGAACCTCGGTCTGGCCTTGCCTCAGCCTGACTGCTGAGTGTTAACCTAGTGGCCAAGGTCGCCTCTATTCATGTCTCGATAGAAGATAGCGGCTGGAGATCACGTTCACGATTGGCCCGCTCAGCACCTTACATATCTCAGAAGCCACACCATCAGCGGGAGGCCGATTTGTCATGGGTCTTCAGCTATCCAGGGTGGGCGGTGGGTAATTGGAGAATTAGCAGAACATGAATAGAATCAAGTCGTTTCAACCCCCGGACAGATTGAAGATAGATAGCTCAGCTGATAGCCCAGCTGCAACTTGCAAGTCAATATCTTAGTTCGTCTTCACTAACCCACGTCATGCAGTCATTCAATAACTTACACACGATTGCTCATAACAAAATGATGATATATTTAGTTTTCATCAATATATGTGCATTACTTTATAACTGTTGACCATGTGCCCTGCTCTGCACTGATTCTGGTTGACTGTCCTGACCACGGGAGCCGTCCACCAGGTTCAGTACTGACCTCGGGAGCCGTCCACCAGGTTCAGTCTGCGCTGAAGGTCAGCCACCGTCGACTTGAGGAAGGTGATCTCATCCTGCTGATCCCGCACCAACTTCTCCAGGTCATAGACCCGCAGCGGCAGCGCCGAGTCTTCCGCCTCGAGCATTTCATCTGAACAGAACATAATAGAACAGGGTCACACGGCAGAACAGAAAATAATAGAACAGGATGGAACAGCACAAAACGAAACGCAACGTCACACAAATGACCAAGTCACACAACAGCAGAAAATAGGCTTAACATATGCAATCATCAGCCGCCAGTTATTGTTGATGAATCAATCACGCGACATGGACATTCGACATTGGAAAACAAATCGTCTGCAGACGTAGTTACGTATGGATGCATCATGGTTAGATCTGTGAGGCCACACTATGCATGAGAGGCATACAAGGCGTTGGGAATGCCGCTAACAATCAGACAAATATCTCGGTTAACCGGTCGCAGGCTGTAATGTAAACACGTTTTCGCAAACGGTGACACGACCCACTCCAAGGCCTTGACTCCGTTACCATCCAACACAACGTGCGTGGGGTCCCTGTGGCGCCTTCGCGAGCGACGCCCACTGTATATAGGGTACGTCTCCCACGCCCGGCACCCCTGTGGTGGGCGAACTGGTCACGTGACCTGTTCTAACCTCGACTGGATATGTCACGTGACCCGTTCGAGTATCGACTGGAAGGACGGAGCTTCAGTCGGTTTAACACAAAGCAGTGTCGTGGAGGCGACATCAGGGGGCTGCTAGCAATAGAAGACACACATCGATAACCGCCGTATTGATGTCTGAGTGGGCTATTTTTAAGCCCAAAAGTTTGCGTTTAGTGTCCCAGTTAAGCACACGGCAAAGTGGTAGGCATTCGTGGTTTGTGTATTCAAATGGAAACAAACCTCTTTTATAAGGAACAAGACAAAGTTAAAGTCGGGCAAAGGCGAAGCAAGAAAGTTATCCTAATTAATACAACATATTTCAATCTCCCCGGACAGCCGAAGTTCCCTGTTGGCTGTTGAAAATTGCGTATAATGTTCTTTAAAATGATAAGAAAAATTGGAGTCTTGCATCACATTGATGGTATAATGTTACTATTGTACAAAAGTGGATACCCAAAGAACGGAACAAAGCCATCAGGGACTCTCGATATGCATTATGAGTCCGTCAGCTGTTTTGAAAGCTCAACAGATTTCAAACCAGCGTCGAAGGCAGATTTTATGACGTCTTTGGTAGAAGCCGCTAACAAGGGAGCAGCATGCAGCTATAATTTATCACATAAACCAACGACTGCTGGTGTACGTTTGTCGTTCGACTGTAATTTATGCACACATCAGTGAAATTGAAAACTTGCCTAGTTTATCATCAAGGAGAGTCTGATAGACCTCACTGCTCGGATGAGGACAGCGACAAGAACACAAACTCCGATTACAGATCATGAAATGACACGGCATTGTCAGGTATTCTATAAACCAGGGATTCTTAACCGGAGGAGGAATTCCCCACTGAGGGGAACTTGGGGGCCCGAGGAGGGACGAATAGCAAGGCAGCGGACGAATAACGAAAACTTGCCCTAAACAGTGGGAGAGTTCTTAATTTAGAATTAAGATGCATAATATTCTTTATCATTTTCTCTTTTAAACCAGTAAAACGCCTTTTTGGGCGATGACTGAGCGAGCGCGCTCTGGTAAAGCTAAAACAGGTGTGAAATATGAAACGGCAAGGGAGCACACGTGGTAGTAACACAGTCATTTTAGTCCTAAAAAAATGCCAGGCCTCAATGCAAGCCAACATAAAAAATAAGTTGTATTTAATTGTTCATGATCTCCTTTCTCAAATCCGCCGAAAGGGAGTACGTCCTGAGCGGTGCATGCTTCAGAGTATAAATTAATGCTTAAAATAATATAGCTATTTTTTATATCAAGATTCATTTTGCAATGTTTTTTGTTCATTTCGACGTTCGCGTGTGCCAACTGCCACCTGCTGTGGTACCACCTCTATCAGAACGCACCATATCAAAAACAAAATTGATTTGATGCACCTATCCAATGGTGAAAACCCAATCTCAATCGGAGCAGTGGTTGCAAAGTTATTAGCTTCCGAAAAGCGTCTGTATGGCCGGGTCAGGCCGGGTCGGGCCGGGTCGGGCCGGGTCGGGGCATTATATAACAAATTATAACATAACCTTATTAAAACACCTTTGAAAAACATCAAGCATTTTCAATCTTTTTATTATTATTATTACTTAAGAAGATACGAAATTTAATTTAAAAAAAAAAAAAATAACTTAAGAAGATACGAAAGTATAGCAGAGGAAACAAATGAGTGTAGGTTGTATAGGCAAATCTTTGAAGAGGAGCTTTTCATGCATCAGTTTGTAACAGAGCCAACCAGACATTGCTCCATTCTAGACCTTGTATTCTCAGACAACAGTGATCTAGTTAGTGACATAAGTATTTGTGCAGGTCTAGGAACCAGTAATCACAATATGGTTAAATTCAATATCTCATCAGAAATGAGGCCCAAAGATAACCTTATTATGGTTCCAAACTTCAGCCAGGCTGATTTTGATGGTATTAGAAATGACCTCGCACAGATAAAATGGAACGTTGAGTTGGCAGGTTTAGATGCATGTGAGGCCTGGAATGTTTTCAAAGCTAGATTAAGCCAAATTCAAAATCGGCATATACCCCTCAGGCACAAACGTAACAGAACCAAGGGCAATCCAGTTTGGCTTACCCCAGAAGTAAGGAGTGCTATACAAGCTAAAATAAGTGCATTTGGCATTTTGAAGGGATCTTCACTAGATATAAATCAGAAGGCCTACCAGAATGCAAGAAATTCAGTTAAGAAAAAGGTCAGAGCAGCTAAAAGGGCAAAGGAACTTGATTTAGCTAGACATTGTAATGTAGATAGTAAGAAGTTCTTCAGTTTTTATAAGTTAAGTACAGTTTCCAAAAATATAGGTCCATTTAAGGTAGATGATGTGTTAGTTAGCAAGGACAGTGAAATGGTTGAAGTGCTTAATGATCAGTTTCAATCTGTCTTTACTATCGAGGACCAGAGTAGTATTGCAGCACTTCAGCCTGAGCTAGAGACAGAGGAGACTATAGGAGAGCTAGGTGGCATAAGTAGTGAACTTGTTCTAGAATATCTAAAGAAAGTAAGGCCTAACAAGGCAGAAGGACCTGATGAAATACATGCTAGACTTTTAAGAGAATCTGAAAGGGAGTTGTCGGTTCCATTAGCCATAATATTTTCTAAATCACTTGCAGATAGTAAAATTCCACTTGATTGGAAAAGAGCAAATGTTGTTCCTATTCATAAAAAGGGAGATAGAAGTAAAGAGGAAAACTATAGACCAGTTAGTCTGACCTCATTAGTCTGCAAGGTGCTTGAATCAATCATCAAAGATAAGATTGTTGAATTCTTGGAGCAAAATGAACTCATCAAGGATACACAGCATGGCTTTAGGAAGGGCCGTTCTTGTTTAACTAATCTTCTGGAGTTTTTGGATGTTGCAACAGATAGCTTTGATCAGGGTAAACAGCTAGATGTAGCTTTTCTTGATTTCAGTAAAGCATTTGACAAAGTCCCCCATACAAGACTGGGGTTGCAACTTAAAATTCATGGGATCAGGGGCAAGATTCTGGATTGGATAGAAACGTGGCTTTCAGGACACCAGCAAAGGGTTATATTGAATGGGTGTCAATCACAATGGAAGGAGGTTCTCAGTGGGGTTCCACAGGGCTCAGTCCTGGGCCCATTGCTTTTTATAATATTTGTGAATGCAATTGAGAACAGTATAGACAGCAAAGTCTTGAAATTTGCAGACGATCTAAAAGTTGTCAGGATTATTAGAGGAAAACATGATCAGGATGTTTTTCAATCAGATCTGGACAAGCTAGTTGAGTGGTCTGAAGCATGGCAGATGAAATTCAATTTGAGTAAATGTAAGATTATGCACGCTGGACGGGTTAGCAGTAAACATAGGTATGAAATGGGTGGGCAGAAAATGGAGCAGATTGAAAGGGAAAGAGATTTAGGTGTCGTGGTAAACAATAGACTATCAGCGTCAGACCAGGTTGTAGAAGCTAGGAAAAAGGCACTTAGAATGCTAGGGGCCATTAACAGAAATGTTTCCTACAAGAGTGAAAAGGTAATAACAAAACTGTATTGTGCATACGTTAGACCACATTTGGAGTATTGTGTAAAAGCCTGGTCTCCAACATATGAGAAAGATTGCTGGTTGTTAGAAAGAGTTCAAAAAAGGGCAACAAAAATGGTTAATTGTCTTGGTAGTTTACCTTATGAAGATAGATTAAAGAAATTGGGTATGTTTTCACTTAGATATAGAAGGCTAAGAGGAGATTTAATTGAAGTCTTCAAATTTGTAAATAGTCAGCATTCTGGATATTTAAAGGGTATGTTTGAGTTCAATAGGGAAAATCGAGGTAGAGGTCATCAGCATAAACTCATTATGAAACAAAGTAGGACTAGGCTACGACAGTCATTTTTCAGTAGAAGGGTTGTAGGACATTGGAATATGCTACCAGGGGATGTCGCTGATGCAGTGACACTTGCTTCCTTCAAAATTAGATTAGATAAATACTTTACAGAGAAGGGATTAGTTCATAAATACTCGTGGGATTAGCCTTCTTTTATGCAGGTAGAGTAAGGTGATTTGAAGGGGCGAGACTGGTGGAGGGGGGGGGGGGATGTGGGGGTGGGGGTGGGGTGGGGTGCAACCTCGGATGGGCCCAAGAGGCTCTTTGTTGCACTTTTCTTTTATGTCTTTATGTCTTTATTAATCTGCATCCACGACCAACTTTTTAAGATAGCAATTTGACTTCTTATCACAAGTCACAACGCTTCTTTTGTATCCTTCGATACGACACACCCAGTCTACTGAAATATTGTGGAATTGCCGAACTGATTTGAACTGTGTATTTTGCATTAACCCGCGAGTTCATGGCGGCTATTTGTGTTGCCCCCGTCCCGTTATTTTACAATATCTCCTAAACCAATACCGGTATCGTCACCAAACTGTCAGTACCCTGTCAGTGTCAGTGTCAGTACCTCACATCAATTTTACACATGTTGGTCAAAGGAAAAATATGAGGGTATGATAGGTCAACCGGGAATGACGTCAGAGTGACGTCATGTTCTGCGATTTTTGTTGAAAAATAAGAGTTTGCGACAAACACTGTAAAAAGTGTTTTTTTTAGATGAATTCAATTAACTGACTCACTACAGACTCGGCTATCAAACTGCTATCTCGGATTTTCGAGTTTCATTGAAATCCAAAACTTTGAGAAATTCAAAGACTTAAATGTTTTTTTTGCAATATTTTCGCACAAAAATCAGAGTTATCCCAAAACCGGAATATATGTGATCGAGACGTGCCCGGTGAATATGTATACCAAATTTGAAGTCGATATCGTCAACAATGACTGACTTATGACCTTTCAAAGGCAAAAATCGACCACCTCAAGCGTAAGAATGGTACTTATAAGCATTACCATGCATAAAAAAACACATTTCCGTTTTTGCTTTTACTTCTATTTCTATGGAACAAACAATGTTGTAAGGTCATTTGTCTCGTTCTAGATGGAAAACGAAACCATAAACATGTGTTACAACGCCCAATGACCGTATTCGGCAGTTTGACCTCGTGACCTCGTGACCTCGAATTATCTTGACCTGACCTAGGGTCATCAAAAGCTTAGAATGGTACTTATAAGCGTCAGGCACACGAATCGTACCGATTTATTGACTGTTCATGCGTTTAATATCGCAATTTTGCGCGACAATTCCATCCACCGAGACCTTTATGCCACAGTCAAACATTTTGTCTTTGACGTGACCTTTGACGTCATCGGTGAACCCGAGGTCAACAATATTAGGTTTCCCTAGACAAATTTGCCATGACTATCGAATGCAGTTTCATTTATTAAAATCGGTCCCGTAGTTCCGGAGATCCGACGGGGGGATAGCCCCCCCCCCCCCCCCCCCCCAGTAAGTCGCGCTATGGAACATACCCCAGTAACTGCCAGGTTAATGGTTGTGTGGGAGGGGAGAATGTTAGACTCGGCTGACATTAAGTGGAGAATAGATTAAACAAAGGTTGAGAATCGCTGTCATAAACGCTTAAACATGTGCATTCGGTTGTGGTTAAAATAAATAACCAAGTCAACAAACAGACAAAACCAATACAATGTGTACACGTTACACAACTGCCTGACCACCAAAGTTGACACTTCACAGTTGAGTGCTTACGCCAGGCTTTGGTGACATTCCGATGGTTTGCGGTCGGCCGGGCGCTGGGGACCCGTTTCAGCCTTGGTGATTCGTCCTCGGCGGTATCTGCCATCATGAGACCCAGACAGGACCCAGACACTGCACCACTGTCCCGCGGCAGACGCCCGTACGAGCTGGTCAGCGGCCGGTTATTCACTGCACCACTGTCACGCGGCAGACGCCCGTACGAGCTGGTCAGCGGCCGGTTATTCACGCAGTAGCGGCGCCCGTACGAGCTGGTCAGCGGCCGGTTATTCACTGCACCACTGTCACGCGGCAGACGCCCGTACGAGCTGGTCAGCGGTCGGTTATTCACGCAGTAGCGGCGCCCGTACGAGCTGGTCAGCGGCCGGTTATTCACTGCACCACTGTCACACGGCAGACGCCCGTACGAGCTGGTCAGCGGCCGGTTATTCACTGCACCACTGTCACGCGGCAGACGCCCGTACGAGCTGGTCAGCGGCCGGTTATTCACTGCACCACTGTCACGCGGCAGACGCCCGTACGAGCTGGTCAGCGGCCGGTTATTCACTGCACCACTGTCACGCGGCAGACGCCCGTACGAGCTGGTCAGCGGCCGGTTATTCACTGCACCACTGTCACGCGGCAGACGCCCGTACGAGCTGGTCAGCGGCCGGTTATTCACTGCACCACTGTCACGCGGCAGACGCCCGTACGAGCTGGTCAGCGGCCGGTTATTCACGCAGTAGCGGCGCCCGTACGAGCTGGTCAGCGGCCGGTTATTCACTGCACCACTGTCACGCGGCAGACGCCCGTACGAGCTGGTCAGCGGCCGGTTATTCACGCAGTAGCGGCGCCCGTACGAGCTGGTCAGCGGCCGGTTATTCACGCAGTAGCGGACCGCAGGGCGCGAGAGTGTTCGGCGCGCGACGATACCAGTCTTGCTCGCAATGTGCGCTCGAATCGCCGCCACCGAGGCCCATTTGACGTCATTGCCGACCACAGATATTGTTGAACCTGTTGGTCATGTATTCTAGATCTGCGGATCCCACGACTTTTCACGAATCTCGCTACCTTTAGCGAAGACAGGGTCGAACCGACCGAACACCTCCCCTCGCTTGATTCGAGGCCAGCACCAATCACACTGCGCTGTCGAACAACTCACAGAATCATTATCGAATGCTCCAACAATTCCAAACTGCTGCTTGGTTCAGAACCGCTTCCCACTTAGCACATGCAGCGCTTCGAACGAACCACAGCCGAGCAGGAACCAACGGCACGCACCAAGCGCAGGAACCAACGGCACACACCACGAGCAGGAACCAACGGCACGTACCACGCGCAGAAACCAACGGCACGTACCACGCGCAGGAACCAACGGCACGCACCACGAGCAGGAACCAACGGCACGCACTGGCACAACGTCAGCGGACCATCCCTCGGGCCGCAGCTCGGGTGACAGAGTTCTAGCACGCGGCACGCGACGTCCCCACCTCCGGCGCACAGATGTGACACTGACAACGCTCTGCGACAGCGGTCCGCTCGCTCCACTCGGCCATACGACCGGGCTGATATAAACAGATACAGACACTCGGCCGTATGGGCTGCCGGGCTGATATAAACAGTGCAACTGACGGCGACGGAGGCGACGTCAGGCCTGGGCAGGGGCGGCGTCAGTCTGTCTCAGGTGAAACAGGGGCGGCGCCAGTCTGTCTCCGGTGGGACATGTAGTCCTGTGCACTGCGCGTGGATCGCCACGCAGTGGGCATGTGCATGGGTGTGCACTGGTGTTCGTCCACCGTGCAGGTGTGGCTATTAGCTAATGAGCCGACCGTACACGGCCTGTGAAGTGCGATAGATAGCGACCAGTGAGATCCAACCGAAAGATAGACTGCAGACGCGCTTGAGAATTTGAATCTTATGTCAGCAATGCCGCGATTCGTCAAAGGTCGAGTTCTAGAATACATAGCAGCCTAAACACATGACGGAATTTATTAAAAACATTGCAAGAGCATTTTGAGGAAATCAGACCTTATGAATGGTGTGACCTGATAGAGGAAAGGTTGCGAAGTATAGAAGCGCGAGGACCTACACCGTAAAACAAGCTGGCTTCGAGAAATATTTTACAACAGCAGCGGAGGAATGCTTTACACAAGGACATTGCAAGACCCCTTCATAAACATTCCGAATGAATTTCTTCTTGAAAAATATCACCGACACCGGTGATAATTTTTCCGAGCTGACTGTTGAAGTCCGGCTATGTCGATGAATGGTAATGTATCTTAAGCACAACTGATCTTAACACGTGCCCTGGAGGGGGGCGAAATCCGCCCACCCCTCCGGTTTTTCGAGGATAGCGCAAAAACGGCGGCGCTGCGCGCCGCCGTTTTTTGTATACCTGTTTAGAAATGAACTTCCCGTATTATGTAAAATTCTTGGCCTCAGGTCATCTCAGGTCAGGTCACCAGACCAGGTCACGTGATGACCTCAACTCCAAAACATTTGCAGTAGTACCACAGCCACAGTTTTACGCCGATCGGTTTCAATCTTGCAGGACTTCATAAGGTCATAGATACCAACAATTTGTTTATCTCGGATTTCTAATATCGGTGACCTAAGGTCAGGTCAATTTTGTGACCGCCAACACGGTTTTATCAATAACTATCGACATAATGAAGATAGAGAAGAGAAAACGGTACCAATATGTTTGTCTCGTCGAGACACGTCGCTCAATTGCAACATGACCAACTTGGGTCACCACTTGACCTTGACCTGAGGTCAAATTTATCAGTTGACTTAACCCGGTCACCATGAATATGATTCGAAGCGCCTGGACAAGACACACGTGATGGCGTAAACATTATTGCTTTATCTTTATTAGGTAAAAGGTTTTTTGGGGAAAACAGTTTTGAAAACAAAATCACCTTTTTGACATTCGATGACCTCTGGAGCCTAAACTATTGACCTGAGCTCAAATATGAGGATTCCCATGTCGATTGCATTTTTCAATGACTTTCGATTGCTTTTTTCTGTTTGCTGCTAACTATCATAGTTCCCAAGATATTTGGGAGTGTTCGAACCGAAGTCTTGAAAACTTGAAAATCTGACCCTTGTGACCTCTGGTGACCTCAATATTGACCTGAAAAAAAAATAACGAAATGCTTTCGAAAGAGCTTGTCTCGAGCTATCTAACGTCGTTTCCCGCTTGTCGCTACGTTGCGTGGTTTTCGAGATCATAGGGGGGGGGGGCGAAATCCGCCCCCCCCCCCTCCAGGACGTGTAATTATCAGAGGCCCTCCAGGGCGCGTGTTAAGAGAGGTCAAAACCATCACAATCAAGCTATCCTTCCGACCAGATGATCTGCATTGTGCAGCATCCTGCAGACGTCCCTGCGACGCCCACTCCCTGCACCGCTGACAGCTGCAGCTGCAGCTTGGCGGAACTTCAGGGCAGCCAAGGCGCCTACAAAGACCTCCCAGTGGAGGTGACGAGGTTGATCAGCCACGGCCACAGAGGGGACATCCCGCTCCTGTCCGACCGTCAACCGCCTGACGCCGACTTCCCTCCGATGCACATTATCTGCACATCGTGCACAATCGCCCAATGCCATCTGTCACGGATTCAGAAAACTATCAACTTCGCGGCGAGACTTGTCTCTGGGGTGCGGCGCAGTGAGCACATCTCACCTGTCCTCATCTCGTTAGGGTGGCTGAGTGCGAGGGAGATGGTGCATCAGCGAGACTGCCTCAAAGTGTTTAGTGCGCTTCATGACCACAACTGCCCGCCAGCCCTGAGAGCTCTTTTTGTCAAACGATCCCAGGTATCCCAGAGGGAAACGAGAGCTGTAGCCGCGGGAGAGCTGCAGCTGGAAAGATGTCGCCTGTCAGCCACGCAGAGAAGCTTCGTATATAGGGCCGCGCGTGCGTGGAATTCTCTCCCAGCTAACATTACCGAGGTGCGGAGTCGCGGGGCGTTCCTGCGTGCCATTTGTCAGCCAACATGAATTACAATCGGATGTCCGTGTTGTTTTTCACATGCATCGTGACCGTGACCGTTCCCATAGTGTATGTGTAAATGTCTGTCACCCTTACCTACAATGTACAGGGTTCATAATACCCACTACGTGGACGAATCCTTAATAAACGAAACGAAACGAAACGAAACGAAACAATGGACATCAGCCGCGCTGTGCACAGAGACAGAGACACGGCAGAGCTGCACAGCACTGCCGTTCTCAGATCGATGCTGTCCGGAGCGCGACACGGGCTGGGTGCGCAGCAGCGGATACGTCAGCCATTCACCAGCCTCTGTGCAGCGCAGCCTCTGTGCAGATCAGCCTCTGTGCAGAGCAGCCTCTGTGCAGAGCAGCCTCTGTGCAGTGTTCTCTGTGCAGAGCAGCCTCTGTGCAGATCAGCCTCTGTGCAGAGCAGCCTCTGTGCAGTGTTCTCTGTGCAGAGCAGCCTCTGTGCAGAGCAGCCTCTGTGCAGAGCAGCCTCTGTGCAGTGCTCTCTGTGCAGAGCAGGGTGAGGACGTAAATCAAAACCCAGGTGGTCAGACCTGGTGCTTCAATACCGACATTTCAGCTGGTGGCACATTGCTACTGGTGGATATATACGGTCACGTTACATACACAGGTTATGGAATTCAAGTTATATGCGAGTTTTTGTTTGTCTTCAGTCTTCTCTCTTTCATCTTCGCTGAGCGACAGCCGCGACCTGTACATCACTGCAATCCATTTGGCGTGCAGTATTTATCGCAAGAAGCGACTTAGGTCTCGCATGTGCCATTCCCAGTGGAAACATTCCGTTTTTGGAATGTAAACAAAAATATGTTTGCTGCTTCTGCACGTCGCTGAGTTTTTGCGCCGGACGAGAATTCCGCGAACAATAGCACCATACATTCCGCAGGCAGAGATCGCCGGTGAACATCAGTTCCCACGACTGCGGCTGCACGGCGTGGGACTGATTTTAGCGTGACTGACTGCCACCTCTCTCCGTCCTATTCGGCCCGGTCACCAGCTGACGCAAAAACCACCACTGCGCCACGATCGGCCCACTGGGCGTCATGAATCGCCACAGGTTTTGGATTCCAATGCCGCTGTGCAATTGTGCCTAGAACTATTTGTGTGAATACGACGGTAGAAGAACGGCTCAGGGGAAGAGGAAGTGAGCAAGAGCGCGAGGGAGGAAGAGAGGGAGCAGGACGGGAGAGAGGGAGGGGAAGGAGAGAGTGCTGGAGAAAGAACAATAGGGGAGGGTAGAGTGAGGTCCCAAATGGCCGTGTTTTCTGTCATACAGAGCAGTGTGCGTCGTCTGTCAGCGGGGCTGAGAGCTGCAGAGGGATGAGCTCCGTTCACGCCGTAAACGAGACCAGACCCGGCACCACGCACCTGTCGCCGTAGCTCAGCACGTAACCGTGAGGCCGGTGGCTCAACAGCCGAGTACGATAGCGACAACTCACGTCAGCGAGACGTTACAGCGAGACGTCAGCGAGACGTTACAGTGACAACTTACGTCAGCGAGACGTTACTGCGACGCACACGTCAGCGAGACGTCAGCGAGACGTTACAGTGACGACTCCACGTCAGCGAGACGTTACAGTGACGACTCACGTCAGCGAGACGTTACAGTGACGACTCACGTCAGGGAGACGTTACAGTGACGACTCACGTCAGAGAGACGTCAGCGAGACGTTACAGCGACGACTCACGTCAGCGAGACGTTACAGTGACGACTCACGTCAGCGAGGCGTTATAGCGACTACGCACGTCAGAGAGACGTCAGCGAGACGTTACAGCGACGACTCACGTCCATGAACAGTTATATCGATAGGTAAGTGTTTACGATTCGTCGCGGTCGGATATGTTGAAAATGGTTTATCATTTGAAACCGTTTAACCTTTTGCTAACTCTTGCAGAAACGCATGGAGTGGAGAGTACTATAACCATTATCCGTCATCACTGCAGAGAATATCTAGTTTGTCTGTCGCGGGTCTCGTCGGCTCTGTGCAGTGTTATCGCTCACGAAGAACGTCGGTAATGTTTGCAATGAATCACAGCCTCGGCCAACAACTCACCTCTCCACGGCCCGTCTGTGGATTAATCCGCGCTCTCTCACCAGACGCGGCTCAGCGGCACGCTCCCACGAGGTCTGCGGGCTCGGCCGCCACGATATAGGTGGGCTGGGTCCGTCCTGCACTGCCCAGTGACGATGGTCACTCTGCGTGATATTTAGAGCACGGCTGCGACGTGGCCGAGGGCAGGCCGTGACAAGAGTGTACGAGACACGCAGGGGAACACGGCAAGTCGCAGGCTAAGAGCACGCCGGGATCGCGACAAGAGCAGGACGCCGATCCCCGGGCGCCACATTTGCTAGACCTTGACGTCGCCGTCACCAATCGATGAGCGTCTGCAAAGTATAACAGACGTCGCTAGACCTCCATGGAGACGCACAGCGCGCAGGCCGGACGGGCCGGACGGGACGGGTGGGACCGTTGTGTTGTGACGTGCCTCGCAGATTGCGACAAGCACGTAACGCACGCATCTGTTGGGCCCGGCAAGGCTCCTAGTAGAGCACATCCCACTCGGCACGTCCAGCAGGTCACGTCCAGCACGGCACGTCCAGCAGGGCACGTCCGGCAGGTCACGTCCAGCACGGCACGTCTCGCACGTCTCTGCACAGCCCACAGGAGCACGTCTAGCACGGCATGGGCCGTGATTCTCAACAGATTCCATATCACGTCTCGAGAGGCTTCCTTCATAACAATGCACGTGCCAATCTTCCAGCACGTCCTTCACAGAAAGTCTCACAGTGCGAGGACGGCACGGAGCGGACAGGTCACCGGCGTAGCTGGCCTGCACCACAAGGCGCGCCCAACCCCTGCGTGTTACCGATATAGGGTAAACGACCCACAGCCAAGCTGCAGGCCACGTCACGCCAATTAGGTAATTACCCGTCCACCGGCGGGCACCACGAGGCCAGAGGTGGCGTCCAGTCGGGCCGCGATCCGTAAGATAATTAAAACAGACTAACAGTTGTTCGGACAAAGATGAACCACTAGGACAATGGTGGGGGAGTGGGGCAATGTGCAGTGTTGCATGCACACCAGTGCAGACCACTTCAAGGACAAGTGTGCTGTCTTGGTACTATACTATAGTGATGGTTATAAGTGATGGTTCATGGTTACACAGTGGTTCGGCGGTACTGCAAACAGCGCTGGTGATGAATTAGGCTGTTTAGAGCAGGTGATCCAGTGAGACTAACTATTTATCGGGATGGTTATCGTTTTAGATTCAATTAACCTATCCAGATGTAAGCCACCTAATGCTGGAAGTGTCCTTTAATATTGAAGCGGTATTTGAGTCTGGTGATAAAATCACTCGAACACGATTTGTTTAACTTTTTGACTGTCTTATTTCGCGTCCCGAAACGATTATTGGTTCCGAAGATATTACAAAACAATATTTTCCTCCTCAGCCGATGACACTCGGCTGTGACGCCAATCAATATGGCAGGCTAATATCGACACATTTATCACGATAAATGAAGTGCGCAGATACCGGCAGCACTTACAACGGGCAATGCTCAGTGGGCTGTGAAATAGCCTGCGGTATTCGGCGTGCCTGAGGCGATGGCTAATCGTCCGGCGAGGCACGCGCTTCATTCGAGCGTTACGACGCTGCTACAGAGAGGTCAACGGCAACGTCACTCCCTGAAGCGAGCACGGTGGCCTCCAAGGTACTCATAAACCTCCGGCTCGGGAGCCGACAAACCGTAAAAACGCACATTGAAACTGTGAGAGCAATGATTTCCGTGTCGACATTTGAGGAGAGCGGTGAACACATGTTAACTGGCCGCACCTGGCGGTTCAGTTAATTGACTTCGCCGCATGAATGAAGTATGAATCAGGTTGAACACTAGCCAGAGCCGCAGGGGCCCTGCAGAAGTCAGACATGCGTTAGGGAACAGTTCATTTGGCAGTGAAGGACAAACCTGATCAACCGAGACATCAACTCCTACTAACAGCCAACTATGCTGTTCCTCTCACAAAGTCACTCGTTAACTGGAACCCCTGCCGGGTGACTCCATGCAGTGGCCCCGGGTGCCATGTTGTTGGTAGTGGCTAGGTCTCCTTGTTAATTATTTCACATACCGGGCCAAATAACAGCCTCGAAATGCTTTACAAGTCGGCTCACTTGGACAATGTGCCGTTATCGACATTTTTTTTGTGGGGGGGGGGGTGGGAGGGGAGTTGTTCTCGCCCACCCCGTAGTCCAGCCTATAGCTATATGCCGCCGCGGGTGGGGAGGAGAACCACTCCCCTCCGGGGCGGGGAACCGAATGACTTGCTCCAGTAGCCAGACTCGAACCCGGAACCCTTGGATTCCGAGTCAGACGCTCTACCAACTGAGCCACCCGGCCCCCTTTTTTGGGGGGGGGGCAACATTCGGCTATCCCGTTATCGTCTCACTTTAAGCACCTCGCGCATGCGCATACCGGCCACCACTGTACACCGGCTCACTATCGTCCGCCACTGAAATATGTACACACAACTAAGGCCGGGCGGTATCTGATTGCTGAGAGGGCTGATGCGGAACGTCGCCTCGCCAGACCAGCCCGGCCGGCCGCCGCGCTGAGCACACCATACGGAACGTCGCCTCGCCAGACCAGACCAGCCCGGCCGCCTTGCTGACCACACCATACGGAACGTCGCCTCGCCAGACCAGCCCGGCCGGCCGCCGCGCTGAGCACACCATACGGAACGTCGCCTCCCCAGACCAGCCCGGCCGGCCGCCGCGCTGACCACACCATATGGACGCGGCTGCCGAGCGGCGTGCAGCAGTGTGGCGGCTCGGGGTCATCCCTCGCGATATGGCCCCGATCCCCCTGATCGCTGGCTCTGCCGGCTCAGGTGGTCTCACTCTCGTTTCGTGGCATCGAATGACTTCGTTCCCCGGTTTGCCTCGATAGATTCAGGTCGAGTCTCACCCGGCAGAGTCACAGAGTCGAGAGGACGGGAGAGGATAACCCGGCAGAGTCACAGAGTCGAGAGGACGGGAGAGTCTCACCCGGCAGAGTCACAGAGTCGAGAGGACGGGAGAGTATCACCCGGCAGAGTCACAGAGTCGAGAGGACGGGAGAGTCTCACCCGGCAGAGTCACAGAGTCGAGAGGACGGGAGAGTATCACCCGGCAGAGTCACAGAGTCGAGAGGACGGGAGAGGATAACCCGGCAGAGTCACAGAGTCGAGAGGACGGGAGAGTCTCACCCGGCAGAGTCACAGAGTCGAGAGGACGGGAGAGTATCACCCGGCAGAGTCACAGAGTCGAGAGGACGGAAGAGGATAACCCGGCAGAGTCACAGAGTCGAGAGGACGGGAGAGGATAACCCGGCAGAGTCACAGAGTCACAGAGTCACAGAGTCACAGAGTCACAGAGTCACAGAGTCACAGAGTCACAGAGTCGAGAGGACGGGAGAGTCTCACCCGGCAGAGTCACAGAGTCGAGAGGACAGGAGAGTATCACCCGACAGAGTCACAGAGTCGAGAGGACGGGAGAAGATAACCCGGCAGAGTCACAGAGTCGAGAGGACGGGAGAGGATAACCGCCAGTGTGAATGCACGACACATCGCGCCAGTCATGACTGATCTGTCGAGTTACCCCCGTCCGGGAATGACGACACTCAGCCTCCAATGAGGATGGATGACGGAACCCCTGCCGCCAGGCAGCGCGTGGGAGGATGATACATTGATGCACGGCCCTGCATACGGGACATGAATGCGGTCCGGCCTCGCGGTGCACTAGATGCATATTGCATGGCGGTGTCGTGCGGCTGCAGCTGCTGCAGAGCGGCCCTGGCTGACGGCGGACTGCAGCGGTGCCCGCCGCCAGTGGCTCGCTCTCTGTCTCGGCCCGGTCGGCCATATCATTACCGTAATGGCGAGGTAATGGACAAGCGGTAATCAGATGGTAATCAGATCAGATCGGCACGGCGCCATAAGGCGGGCAGGCATGGGGCGTGGACAGGGCAACAATTTCCTTCAATATCATATGATTGAGAAATGTATAGAAATTAAGGAATTTTGTCACAGAAAAGGGGATAATATTAAAACTTTTCCTGTGAAAATATGAAATAAATCCGACGAGTCTCAACATGACCATGTGAGTTGGAAAAGTCGAAAGATAAATAATAAAACAATTGAATGAGAGAAGTGTTTCCCATGGTTGAGCACACCCAACTTATTTACCTTCACTGCAGCAACCATTGTGCAGTTAGGGCGGGAATAAGACAGAAATATCGAGGTCCGCCGACGGCCGAAATACCGGCCGCACATTCGTCCTGCACCCCACCACCACCGAAACAACTGACGACCTTTGCATTAACAGCAGACCGAACGCTGAGCTGTAATATATCGGACAAAGGAGCAGCCCACAGTAGCACAGGGCCTCGTCCAGTAGATAAGAGACGGTGCAAAAGACCGGGCCTCGTCCAGTAGATAAGACGGTGTAAAAGACAATATACCGGTATGTGGACAGATTCCGGCGCACCTCACGAGTTCCGTGCTGAGTGCATCCCGCACCGTCGTCACACGGTGCAGCTGTTCGGATGAGGCTGCGACAAGTGCAGCGTCACGCAGCTGCATGCTGCGATATATGCACCGGAGCGACACAGACACAACTGCAGGACAGCCGTGACAGATGCTGGTCACGGCCGGCAGGAAGGGCCAACTGTCATCGGAGCAGTGAGCTGTCACCGGGCAACTGTCACTCACTGACTCAGTGTCAGTCTCAATTGCGACTCACCGACTCAGTGTCAGTTTCAACTGTCACTCACTGACTCAGTGTCAGTTTCAACTGTGACTCACCGATTCAGTGTCAGTTTCAACTGTCACTCGCTGACTCAGTGTCAGTTTCAACTGTGACTCACCGATTCAGTGTCAGTTTCAACTGTCACTCACTGACTCAGTGTCAGTTTCAACTGTGACTCACCGATTCAGTGTCAGTTTCAACTGTGACTCACCGATTCAGTGTCAGTTTCGGCTGACACCGCCCGGATGAGGACAGTGTAGCTAACTGTTCGGTGCGTCTCGTCTGGTCTCGTCTCGTCTCGTCTCGTCTGGTCTCGTCTCGTCTCGTCTGGTCAGTTTCTATATGATGTATGATGCAAGCGAAATGCTTTTGTTGGATTCAAGGAGCAAGTCTCAGGCCCGAATCAGCAAGAATTTCATCTTTGCTGATTATCGGCTTGCAAAAAATGTCGCGAAGCTTCTAGATAGGATTAATATCTGACACAATCCTAACCTCAGTCGAATAACAGTATCTTGAGCCAGCTCTGAACGGACCCCAAGAACAACTGACCCATGCAGGTCTCGAATCCAACTCAGCCGCGAGACAATGTGATCCGAATCTGACCACTTGACCAGAACCAAACCTGCTCTAATACACGAAACAAAATCCGATCCAAATCTGACCATGGACATACCTGGACGGACTCCTCTAACAACAGAAAGACGGCTACTAAAACCCGACCTCAGAACTGTTACAACCTCATCAGTCATCACAGCCACTCGTCAACGCCCGTCAACACCCGTCAACACCCTAACGATCATCAACCAGATCATGAAGCGACGTGTTCCACCTCAACGACCACGTGTTCCACCTCAACGACCACAACTCCTCGACTCGACCGCCTCACCACAGAACGATCCACTCAGCTGGCATCCCGCACCGCGCCTGCCGATCTCAACTGTGACCTCACACTGTGACCTCACACTGTGACCTCACACTGTGACCTCACACTGTGACCTCACAATGTGACCTCACACTGTGACCTCACACTGTGACCTCACACTGTGACCTCACACTGTGACCTCACACTGTGACCTCACACTGTGACCTCACACTGTGACCTCACACTGTGACCTCACACTGTGGCCTCACACTGTGACCTCACACTGTGACCTCACACTGTGTCTGTCCTCTCCCTGCGCCTCTCCCACCTGCTGCCTGCACAGAGTGCACACCGTCCCCAGCACACCGCCACCGCCGCCGCCGCCACCGACCGGCCCCGGCACTCTGACCGTACTGGCGCGCCTGCCGTCGTCTCAGACCATCGATCCGGCGTTCAGAACACGTGCGTCGACTCCGACGCACAGATGTGGGCCTGCGCGAATTAGCCCGCGAGGAGGAGGAGCTGCTAGTGAGGCAGCACGCGTGACGACGAATAAGCCGTTCGTGAAAAGCGGCTGTCGGGTCGTTGCGTAAGCACAAATACGCGCGAGAAGCTGCGAGCAATTTTTCGCTGCGGTAGGGAAGTGTGAGTGAGTGGGTGTGGCCTTGCGTTACGCCATCGCGAAGTGCGGACCGCGTGATTTGCAGCTCACTTGGCTGATGTACGGTGCCGTCCTATCTGCGAAAACAAGCCTGTCGCGCATCGTCGATCGATTGCTGGCGGTCCAAGTGGAGACAGATGTTGGTGATGGATGTTCACCTTCACTGGCTGTGAGGGCCCGTTTGGGAGACGAGCGACCACTCACGACGCCTTCTATAAGCAGGGGGAAGTAGTCGTTCGTAAAACATGAGCATACTTAAAACCAGCAGCATAGGTTATGTCAGGTTTTATATCAAATGAGAAACAGAAGCACCAAAATAAATAATATTCCGATGTTAGTATAATGCATGCTGCACAATCCCTGTTTATCGACAGAACTTGTCGAAATTCTTACATGCTGCCGAAACTACACGAAGATCCTATACAACCGACTGACCACATGGCATATACAAAGAGAGTTTGGAAATATTTAGGTACATTTCACATTTTAAAAAACACTCCAGGAGAAGCAATTATTACCGGCCCGTACCAGCCAGCCGCATGATGATGGCATGCACCGCTGGTGCGCTTGCTCGGAGCCCTCGCGCCTCAATGGGCGTCTGGCAATCACGAGTGGCCCCGGCTCCCTTCCAGGCGCGTAACCACCACTGGGGTCACTCACTGGGGATCAGTCCCCAGTAACATTTTCAGATTTTAACATTACGCCTATGGGCGTTGTATGGACGCCTACGGGTTACGCCTATGGGCATGGAAAGAATCGACTTCAAAGTGCCTCCGTCCCCACCTACTTTCGGAAGGTGGCTACGCCCATGCTCCCTTCCGGTTATCGCGCTACGATGACTGTACATTGCTGCACTGACATTTGAAGTCGATGATACGGTCGACTTGCAGTTATCTGCTGTCACCTGGACACGGTGGCAGCTATCACATGGGAAAACTGACGGAAGGGACCGTCGCTGATCATGTCGGTTAGACAGGTATGCATCGGATTCTGCAGGGAGGCAGAAAATCACATATATTTTGTGGTTTTAGTGGCTAGTCAAGGCTTCAAGGGCAGGCACTGGCCAAAGCTGAAGTAGCATCCGTATTCGTCATAGGATCTCTGTATTGTTGGGCTTTTGGTAATGTCCAGAACTTTTTTATTAATTGCAACAGGACATTGTCATTGTGTTTTCTTCTTAAAACGATAAGTCCAGGATGTAACTAAAGGTTGGTGGCTGTCCGGATTTTCAACAAAGGTCTGGAAGCTGTCGCCCTTTTCCCGCCGTATCATGCTCGAAACACAAACATTCAAATTCAGAAACCTCTTAAACACAAATGATGAATTAACTTTGTCCTTTTGCCGACTATCTCCAGTTTATCTCCGCTCTTCAGAACAGTTTACAAACCAGTGTCACATGCACAGTGCTCGTTAAAATGAAATCCTGCTTTGAACAGCCATCAACTGACCCTATAAGCGCAATGTAGAACGCCGCGGCAGCTGCCTACATTCTATTGGTTTAATTCAGCGTATTGTTAGCGACAGCACCTAACAGATCTCATTTGTATGAGTGCACTGCTTCCAACCCAACCCCGGTACCAGGAGCGGCAGTCGGCCTTTCGCTCCGGTCTGCCACCACTGCCCTCTCCCCCCAACCCCGGTATCAGGAGCGGCAGTCGGCCTTTCCCTCCGGTCTGCCACCACTGCCCTCTCCCCCCTCTCCCCCCAACCCCGGTACCAGCAGCGGCAGTCGGCCTTTCCCTCCGGTCTGCCACCACTGCCCTCCCCCCTCCCCCCCAACCCCGGTACCAGGAGCGGCAGTCGGCCTTTCCCTCCGGTCTGCCACCACTGCCCTCCCCCCCTCCCCCCAACCCCGGTACCAGGAGCGGCAGTAGGCCTTTCGCTCCGGTCTGCCACCACTGCCCTCTCCCCCCCCCCCCTCCCCCCCCCCCCCCCAGCAGCGGCACCTGGTCGCCGTCGGTCTGTGGTGGACCACCTGCGGTCTGTGGGCTTCCTTTCCGGTCCAACAGGGCCACCGACACACAGACACACGGACACACAACAGGACACACGGACACACGGATACACGGACACACAACAGGACACACGGACACACGGATACACGGACACACGGACACACGGACACACGGACACACAACAGGACACACGGACCCAGTCACCCGCCACTGACCCCAGCCACCGGTCACTGGTCAATGGTTACCGGCCACTGGTCAATGGTTACCGGCCACTGGTCAATGGTTACCGGCCACTGGTCAATGGTTGCCGGCCACTGGTCAATGGTTAGCGGTCACTGGTCAATGGTTACCGGCAACTGGTCAATGGTTACCGGCCACTGGTCAATGGTTACCGGCCACTGGTCAATGGTTACCTGCCACTGGCCAATGGTTACCGGCCGCTGGGCAGCGGTTACTGGCCACTGGTCAATGGTTACCGGCCACTGGTCAGCGGTTACCGGCCACTTGGCAGCAGTTATCGGCCACTGACCAATGGTTACCGGCCACTGGTCAATGGTTACCGGCCACTGGTCAGCGGTTACCGGCCGATGGGCAGCGGTTACCACTGCTACCACGGTGATGGTGTGCATTAGACCAGCCTCCGTCGGTATGAAGCTGAACAGAACCCCACAGTACCAAAACATATCATCAATGCAAAACATAGTCTAAAATGGCCTCTAAATTAAGTGGTTAACAGGACGATCGGGACGGTGTAGTCAGAACCACTCCAGAGAAGGCCCTATGTTTGATTTCAAAAGGTAATCCAACCAATTTGCTTGATTAAACAAAGAGCCAGCACCTTCGGTCGAATTGCGATGGCGAACGTTTTCACGTCAAGCCATATGTTGCGGAGAATGTTTTCGACAGCCGGAGGCAACGGAAACAAAACAAAACCATGTTCAGCATGAGGCAGGGGAACCGTTGTGGCGAAACATCGCTAATGGTTCACCCTGCGGCTGGCCGCGGGCTGAGGCAACACTGGCTGCCGGCGCTCCTTTCGTCTGCGTCACACGGTCCGTGACGGTGTGACGTCACCACGCGTGTGACGGCACCACAAGTCAATGGAGAGTGGACAGCGACACGCTGTGACCGCTGCCGGCGCACAGCGGGGCAGCGCAGCGTGAAACTGTCCAAAACGGCACGGTGTGTGCCAGCACGGCAGCTGCAGGAGATCAGAGGAATAGGCAGCCCGTCAGCATCAGGATGCACTTTGCAGGGCAGTGGTAAGTAAATAAGCGGTCTTATTTCAGCTGGAGCCGAGTAACCCAGTCTGGTGACGGGTATTGGAGCTGAAGCGGACCGATAGATGCTGCTAGACGCAATTATCCACGTCAATCAACGTCTTGTTACGGAAACGTGGGCGACCAACAGCAAAAAATGCGCTCCCTTTGAGCAGGCACGTAGCCAGGATTTCGTCCAGGGAGGGGCGGCGCCTCGAAAGGGCCCCTTCCCGAGCGTTGAAAGGGCCCCTTCCCAAGCGTTGAAAGGCCCCCCCCCAAAAAAAAAAACGCATGAAAAGGCACGTTACAAGGCTGGAAAATGCAGTATGGCAGGTGGCTATACCAACGTTTAGGAGCTTGAGTTAGCAAACTGCCACATCAACTTTGGAACCAGCGACACGAATTTGGAATCAGCTATACCAACTTGGAATATTTTTTTAAGCTCAAGACCTGGAACTCTTAAACAAATTGCGCCGCAATTTTGAGTTTTATGCCCTGGGTTGCTTTCTCATCAATGCGTCGCATTGCGTATGTTGCGGACCTCTAAAATTGCTATATTGTGCGTTTAAAAGTGCGGGGGAAAAGTGCTAAAGTGAACTATTTTGCCCAATAATATAGGAAAGTAGCAACATAACACATAAATGCGCCGAGAAACTGACCGATTTTTTTCCTAACTCGCATATAATTGAATTTGTAGTTAAATTGCGCCGCGGAGCGGAGCGAAAATTTTGAGTGTTATTCCCTGTACAACTGTATTCTTACTGTTGAAAGGCCCAAGATCCCTTCAGATCGTCTAGGGGCCCCTCTGACCTTTTCTACGCCCTTCCGACCTGTTCAGGGACTCATCTGGGATCCGCGAAGCGAAAAGACATGATGTGGAGTGGGTGATATATATAATACAAAGAGGGTTTACTCTACAGGAAAAAATAAAATCGGATCTTTCGGGTATATTGTAGCACCCTGACGAAGGGTGTTACAATATACCCGAAAGCTCCGCTTTTAATATTTGTATTGTGGAGTAAGTCCTCCTTGTATTTAATATTCATCTGGGATCTCTACGTGCTTTGACCCTTCCGGTCTCACCAGAAACTCCTCTGACCTTCCAAGAAGCCCCTCTTGTGTGTCAAGAGGCCCATTCGGCCTGTTCAGAGGTCCTTCCGACCTGGCCACGGACTGCACTGGCTGCTTTGTCGCCCTGCCGACATGCTCAGGGGCAGGGGCGGCGGATTGCGGGGCGCAGGGTACCCAAAATCCCCCACCCCTCAAATGAAAATCCTGGGAAGGGGAAGGGTCATGTTGCCCCCAGATTGAGCAGCTAAAATCTGGGGGGGGGGCAAAACTACCCTTTGCCCCCCAGGATTTTCGACTGGGGGAATTTTGGGTACCCTGCCCCCGCAATCCGCCGCCCCTCCTCAGGGGCCCCTCCGACCTTCCCAGGGGCCCCTTCAGTCTGGCTAGGAACTAATCCGGCATGTTCAGGGGGGCTTCCGACCGGCCCAGGGACCCTTTCGGTCTAGCCAGGGGCCCCTCTGACTTGCCCAGGAGCCCCTCCGATCGACCCAGCGACTCTTCTGGTCGGCCTGCGCTGGCTGCTTTGTCGCCCTGCCGACATGCTCAAGGGGCCCTCCGACCTGCCCTGGAGCCCCTCCGTGCTGGCCAGGGGCCACTTCGGCATGTTCAGGGGTCCTCCTCACCCGCCCAGGGGTCCTTTCGGTCTGGTCAGGGGCCCCTCCGATCTGCGCAGGGGCCCTTTTAACTTTCCAGGGGTCCTCTGGTCTCTCCAGGGGCCCTTTAACCTTCGAAGGGGCCCTTCCGACCTAGCAAAGGACTGCGCTGGCTGCTTTGTCGCCTTGCGACATGCTCCGAGGGCCCTCCGACCTGCCCTGGGCCCCTCCGTGCTGGCTAGGGGCTCATTAGGCATATTCAGGGGCCCTTCTGACCCACCTAGGGGCCCTTTCGGTCTGGTCAGGGCCCCTCTGAACTGCACAGGGGCCCTCTTAACTTCACAGGGGCCCTCTGGTCTTCCCAGGGGCCCTCCAACCTGCTCAGGGGCCCTTATGACCTGGCAAAGGACTGCGCTGGCCGCTTTGTCGCCCTGTCGACATGCTCAGGGGCCTCTCAACCTGCCCAGGGCCCCCTCTGTGCTGGCTAGGGGCCCATTCAACGTGTTCAGGGGGCCCATTCGACGTGTTCAGGGGGCCCTGTGACCCGCTCAGGGGCCCTTTCGGTCTGGCCAAGGGCCCCTCTGACATGCACAGGGCTCTTTTGAACGTCCAAGGGGCCCTCTGGTGTTTCAGAGAGGGCCCTAGTGGCCCTAAAGGGCCTCTGAAGTCCTCTAAACTCTCTAAAGACCACGATTCGTGTAGTAAAGAGCCTATGATACCGCGATTCGCGCGGTCTCGTCGGCCCTTTTCGGCGCGCTGCGCGCGCCGAAAAGGGCCCTCGCGCGCCAAAAAGGGCCCTTCTGGCCTCCAGGGGGGGGGGGGGGGCGGCCGCCCCCGCCGCCCTCCCCTTGGCTACGTGCCTGCCTTTGAGGTTGGAGTGCGCCGCGGCAATCTAATCTCCCGCATGTACCGCCCTTTGTTGGCCAATATTTGCTAAATGGCGGAAGCTGTTATCAGACAATATGTACGGAACGTCCTTGCAAAGCGGTGACAACGTGACCTTTGGTAATGAGTCATGTGAAGTGCCAAGTCATGTCTTAGACCATATCGGCATCTCAAATAACTCCAACAATGCTGAAGTCAGCGAACCAAGCAAAGCTCAATGCTGTAAGGAAATGAAGGCTTTCCTTATTGTTATGGATTTCGGTGATAGTTCAGTGATTCTAAACTTTATATGCAGCCACAGTAACTTGACCTAACAGCTCTGTTAGGATAGCAAATTATATGTATGATGCATGTATTTGTGAAAGATGCAATGACGTCCGTTGAATCAAATTCAAATTTCAAAAGCAATTTTCTCACATTTTACATTCATATTCTCCACATGTTTCTCGTAACATTTGAACATTCAAGATAATTTGCAGGCATTAAATACATATTCGTTTAAGCTTAGCTAGTAACTTAGTAACTTAAAAACTGTTGTTAACTTAAAAACTGGAAAACCGCAACTCCACTTTTTTCTCTCTCACGATTTCACTATTGTTATCTTCGGTTTCTCAAATAAAGGACGCCTCGTTTTATTTGCTTCACATTATAACTCCCAAACAAGCTGCCGAACAACATACATTCAGCCAGTCGAACTCTTCAAAGCCCTCCATCCTCTGCAATCCTGGGGTGCTTTGGGACACTCCTACACTGTCCGAAACCTATCCAGTCTGCCCACAGAGGGCCAGGCCCAGGGCCACACAGGGCCACAGAGGGCCACAGAGGCCCCCAGTGAGGCCCGCACCCCCTCGGGTCCGCCGGACCACCACAGCGGAACAAGCCTTGGCCGTTTCCCACGGCGAGCACCGTCCTGGAACGACGTAAGTCACACCCCAGTCACCGCTCACCACCGTAGGCGATCCTGAGACTCCTTCAGGCGATCCTGGGACTCCTTCAGGCGATCCTGGGACTCCTTCAGGCGATCCTGCGACTCCTTCAGACGATCCTGGGACTCCTTCAGACGATCCTGGGACTCCTTCAGGCGATCCTGGGACACCTTCAGGCGATCCTGCGACTCCTTCAGGCGATCCTGGGACTCCTTCAGACGATCCTGGGACTCCTTCAGGCGATCCTGGGACACCTTCAGGCGATCCTGCGACTCCTTCAGACGATCCTGCGACTCCTTCAGACGATCCTGGGACTCCTTCAGGCGATCCTGACTCCTTCAGGCGATCCTGCGACTCCTTCAGGCGATCCTGCGACTCCTTCAGACGATCCTGGGACTCCTTCAGGCGATCCTGGGACACCTTCAGGCGATCCTGCAACTCCTTCAGACGATCATGCGACTCCTTCAGACGATCCTGGGACACCTTCAGGCGATCCTGCGACTCCTTCAGACGCTCCTGCGACTCCTTCAGACGATCCTGGGACTCCTTCAGGCGATCCTGCGACTCCTTCAGGCGATCCTGCGACTCCTTCAGACGATCCTGGGACTCCTTCAGGCGATCCTGGGACTCCTACAGGCGATCCTGCGACTCCTTCAGACGATCCTGGGACTCCTTCAGGCGATCCTGGGAGTATCAACATTCGGCAGTCTTGAGACTAACCACAGCCGGTGGATGAACGTCCTGTCACGGATGCCGCATGCATTGGTGGCGCGTTACTCCAGACCATACACATCCTTCGGGCTATGTTTTACAAAACACTCCGCTCGCCGAAGTCACCGTTACTCTACAAGACATGGAGATAATGACATTCCTTCACTCAATCACAGTGCAAACATGGTACTTGTTACCGAAAGCTTTGTGTACAATATAATTGAATTACCGTCGTCATTATCTCCATATTTGTCATGGATAACTCTACTGGATATACCAACCTGGTGGTCGTCCAGGATGGTACACTGTCAATCCCCGTGCATGCACGCTTCTGCACGTGAAGAGCTTTCAATTCAAATCGGAGCAGAGCTGCGTTGATGCCATTCACAAATCATAAAAGTCAGACGAGGCTCTGAGCCGTATAAATCGTGGTAAATTATGCGCTGTCGCTGAGGGCCCAGAGTGTGACAGTTATGAGTCGGCCTGCATAATGCTGATGAAGTGCTGATCGGAAGCCCAGCTCAGCTTGCAAACATCACGCCACCGATGAGTCATGCCTGGGACGGCATCTCAGACGCGTCTCGCCGAGTCATCCGGTGTAACGTGTCGGCCGGGGATCGGAAACGCCGCTACGACTCCGGCGTTAGACATACGTACCAAATGCACCCGTGGCCGTCCATGTTGTGTTAACCCCACACGAGGCAAGAACATACCTCTGAGGCGTCACTGCTCTCAGTTACTATCCATGTGAAAGACCTTTGACTTCTGTGTCCCGTCACAGCTGCCTCAATTATCCCAAATGTCTGGACATCGACCCTCTACAATGCTCTCCCGACAATGTGCAGCACTAGCGCGATGACCCTTCTCTGCTCTCCTGAGAGTGTGCCGCCGTGCGGATCGACATTCCCGCAGATCTGTCATGCGGAACCAGTCCGCAGTCCGCACGCCACGTCCGCCGCCGCCCGCCGACCGTATTGCTCCGGAGTCAGCGCTGGAGTCACAGATGAGCTATACCGGAGCCACGCCGGGGCCACACCGGAGCGAAACCGGAGCCACACCGGAGCGACACCGGAGCCACACCGGCGCCATGCCGGAGCCACACAGGAGCCACACAGGAGCCACACAGGAGCTACACCGGCGCCACACAGGAGCCACACCGGAGCCACACATGAGCGACACAGGAGCCACACAGGAGCCACAGCGGAGCCACGCCGGAGCCACAGCGGAGCCACAGCGGAGCCACATCGGAGCCACAGCGGAGCCACATCGGAGCCACGCCGGAGCCACACAGGAGCCACACAGGAGCCACACAGGATCCACATAGGATCCACACATGAGCCACACAGGAGCCACACAGGAGCCACACATGAGCCACACATGAGCCGAATCCACACAGGAGCCGGAGCCACACAGGAGCCGGATCCACACAGGAGCCGGAGCCACACAGGAGCCACGCAGGAGTCACACTACTAGAGAATGGACGGACAGATCCGCGATAAAACAACATTACCACAGGCAAGCTTGTCACGAGTCACGGTGAGTTTAAACGCGACTTTCTATATTAGCCAAGAGCGACACTGGTGGTCACAGTTGGTCACGGTAGATTTACGAAACATCCCAAAGCAAAGCACCAGCGGGAGACCCACGGTCAGGTCACGCCGCAATGCGCCGAAGTAGCAGTATCGTCACGTAACACCAGCCACAGTATCGTCACGTAACACCAGTCACAGTATCGTCACGTAACACCAGCCACAGTATCGTCACGTAACACCCGCCACAGTATCGTCACGTAACACCAGCCACAGTATCGTCACGTAACACCAGCCACAGTATCGTCACGTAACACCAGCCACAGTATCGTCACGTACCACCAGCCACAGTATCGTCACGTAACACCAGCCACAGTATCATCACGTAACACCAGCCACAGTATCGTCACGTAACACCAGCCACAGTATCGTCACGTAACACCAGCCACAGTATCGTCACGTAACACCAGCCACAGTATCGTCACGTAACACCAGCCACAATATCGTCACGTAACACCAGCCACAGTATCGTCACGTAACACCAGCCACAGTATCGTCACGTAACACCAGCCACAGTATCGTCACGTAACACCAGCGTCCAGTCACGATTGAAACGTGTCTCCGAGCCACGGATAATACGCCCGAGTCACAACACCGAGTCACGGCCCGCCCCGCCGCCCGAGTCACGGCCCGCCCCGCCCGAGTCACGGCCCACCCCGCCCGAGTCGCAACGCCCGAATCACGGAGCACGCCGCCCGAGTCACGGGCCGCCCCGCCCGAGTCAAAACTCCCGAGTCACGGCCCGCCCCGCCCGAGTCACGGCCCGCCCCGCCCGAGTCACAACACCGAGTCACGGGCCGCCCCGCCCGAGTCACAACGCCCGAGTCACGGGCCGCCCCGCCCGAGTCACGGCCCGCCCCGCCCGAGTCACAACGCCGAGTCACGGAGCACCCCGCCCGAGTCACGGCCCGCCCCGCCCGAGTCACAACGCCCGAGTCATGGAGTACCCCGCCCGAGTCACAACGCCGAGTCATGGAGCACCCCGCCCGAGTCACAACGCCGAGTCACGGCCCGCCCCGCCCGAGTCACAACGCCCGAGTCACGGCCCGCCCCGCCCGAGTCACAACGCCGAGTCATGGAGCACCCCGCCCGAGTCACAACGCCGCGTCACGGCCCGCCCCGCCCGAGTCACAACGCCCGAGTCATGGAGCACCCCGCCTGAGTCACAACACCCGAGTCATGGAGCACCCCGCCCGAGTCACAACGCCGAGTCACGGAGCACCCCGCCCGAGTCACAACGCCGCGTCACGGCCCGCCCCGCCCGAGTCACAACGCCCGAGTCATGGAGCACCCCGCCTGAGTCACAACACCCGAGTCATGGAGCACCCCGCCCGAGTCACAACGCCGAGTCACGGAGCACCCCGCCCGAGTCACAACGCCCGAGTCATGGAGCACCCCGCCCGAGTCACAACGCCGAGTCATGGAGCACCCCGCCCGAGTCACAACGCCGCGTCACGGCCCGCCCCGCCCGAGTCACAACGCCCGAGTCATGGAGCACCCCGCCCGAGTCACAACGCCGAGTCATGGAGCACCCCGCCCGAGTCACAACGCCCGAGTCATGGAGCACCCCGCCCGAGTCACAACGCCCGAGTCACGGCCCGCCCCGCCCGAGTCACAACGCCGAGTCACGGAGCAGCCCGACCCAGTCGAGGTCGAGTGAGCGCCACGGCTCGTGAGCGGCGCACAGTGAAAGTCGTGACCGGGAGAGAGGAGTTTAGGGGCGCTCCTGAGGAGATTAGGGCGCTACGGAGGACGGATGCCGCTTGGTGGTCTGTGAGGTATGACTAGCGACTCGAGGGCCTGGACATGACGCCGAGCTGGTGACCAGCGGTCAGTCCCTGGTCAGAGGGGGAGCAGGTGGCGTCACTACCCACGTCTGGCGTCACACTCGGGTCACGGCGTGACTGTGGGGCGTCACGGTCCTCGCGCGTCACGTCACGGACCATTGCCTCAGGGTACGCGCGAATGGTAACAGGCCGTCGCGCACGTACACCGCAGCTGTCGTATCCACTGCGTCGCCTCGCCGCAGAAGTGACAGGAAAATTCACAGCCGGAAGCATACGGTGCTTTTCCTGCCGCTCATGGAACATCAATAATACGTATTCTTACAACTATTGACAGTCAGAGTCTTGCTTGACTATTCATATGCACGTAGCTGTAATTGATGTTCTGGATGTTATGAATTCCTGGAATCAAACATTTCCCTCGCGAAATATCCGTGACATGTTTGAGATGGATTTCGCGCGGTATCAGCGCTCGGTCCACCACGTGAGACAGTCGCGGCGCCCAATTCCTGGATATTTGTCGGCGTCAGGGTGGCAGGGAAGGAGGCGAGATAAACTGGAGATAACGTGAGGTTTACAGCTCGGCATATATCGCCTCCCACGGGACGATAAATGGCAGGTCAACGGAAACGGACCCAACTGCAGGGCGTTTACGGTGAAATGGTCAGACTGCTATGTCTCTCTCGATATCCGCGGAAAGCAGATGCATTCTGGGCTGGCAACGATACGGTAACGATGGGATGTGAGTGAATCATCAGGAGGTCGTATCTGAAGCGCGTAAAATAAACTTATCTCGTTGGTGGAGAACCTCAGCACAATTACTGCCCAATCGTAAGAAACTTGAGCGATTGAAACGCTAATTATTGTCTTTATACCGAAACGACTCACGAAATGTGTGTGTGTTTTATTTTCTATAGCTTGTGTGTATAGTTTTATATTCATCTGATCTTATTGTGTGTTGTATACTGAGTGTCTTTTTAACATGTCTCTCTTCTTAACCCTGACCCGGCACTGGGAATAGCCATTTTAAAATGAAGAGTGTTTTAATTGTTTGGTACAATATAATACAATAATACAATTGCAAGCTGTTTCTCAGTCCCCCAAATTAAAACGTATTATGCCACCGTGCAAATCTCATTTACGGGTCAAGATGCACTAGTGATCTCCAAACTGTAGGTACACCATCGATATTGCTGATTGCTCAATTGTCTCCAGTGACGCCTCAGAGGAAGTTCCTCTCAGCGTGACGCCTCTGAGGTACTGCCTCTCAGTGTGACGCATCAGAGGCACTTCCTCTCAGCAGTGACGCATCAGAGGCACTGCCTCTCAGCAGTGACGCATCAGAGGCACTACCTCTCAGCAGTGACGCATCAGAGGCACTGCCTCTCAGCAGTGACGCCTCAGAGGCACTGCTTCTCAGCAGTGACGCATCAGAGGCACTACCTCTCAGCAGTGACGCATCAGAGGCACTGCCTCTCAGCAGTGACCACCAGTGAGCAGGGCCGCCCTGCAGGATGTTTTCACGGAACTGACGGATCACAGCTCGGTATCTGGCTAACGGAGAACGGTCCTGGGTTTCCGTCAGCTGCAGACCCGCTGGCCTGCCTCAGACAGTTCACCAGAAACTGCCGGTCAATTATTCCATATTGCTATCTTGTCCCAAATAATAACCCATGAGATCATGTCCCAGCTATCATGCCGCAGCTGTCGTGTCCAAGCGTGATTAAAATGTAACCGAACATTTTCAGTGTTTTTGACCCCACCAGAACCTTTGTTTTGAAAACTTCCGTTGATCTTTTCTGGTTGCGCGTGTGATGAGAAGGTAGTGCTAAATATGTCCACAATGGAAGATAAAATAACGTTTTGAATCATACCCATCATTAACAGAAAGGGACAAAACAAACATTTCTTAACCCACAAGTTACTGGGGTACTTTCCATAACGCGACTTACTGGGGGTGGGGGGGGGGCTATTTTTAGCTCCCCCTCTGATCTCCGGAACTACTGGTCCGATTTTAACCAATCAAACGGAATTCGATAGCCTGGAAAATTTATCGAGAGAAACCTAATATTGTTGACCTCGGGGCCACCGATGACGTCACGCGTCACGTCAAAGACAAAGTGTTTGACCGTGCCATAGAGGTCTCGATGGATGGAATTGTCGCGCAAAATTGCGATATTAAACGCATAAGCGGTATGATTCGTGTGTCTGACACTTCTAAGTTCCAGTCTAAGCTTTTTATGGCCTTGGGTCAGGTCAAGGCCATCCGAGGTCACGAGGTCAACCTGAAGATTACGGTAATTAGGCGTTGTAACACATGTTTATGGGTTTGTTTTTCATCTATAATGCGAGAAATTACTTTAGAACATTGTTTGTTCCATAGAAATATAAGTAAAAGGAAACACGGAAATGCATTTTGTATGCATGGTAATGCTGTGAGAGGTGGTCGATTTTTGTCATTGAAAGGTCAAAGTCAGTCATTTTTGAAGATATCGACTTCATATTTGGTACACATTCACCGGCCACGCATCGATCACAAATATTCCGTTTGTTTATCTTTTTTTCTTCTTTTTTTAAAATGTATTTGGATTTCTCAAATTTTTTAATTGCATTCAAACGCAAAAATCCGAGATAGCAGTTTCATAGCCTAGTCTATTCACAGTCATGTGATATATAACAATTTAATTTACCTTACAAATTGTACTTTCGACAGCGTTTTCCGCAAACCCTTATTTTTCAACCACAAACGCAGAACATAAACCTCACTCTGACGTCATTCCCGGTTGACATATCATAACCTCATATTCTTCCTTTGGCCAACATGTGTAAAATGGATGTGAGAGAGAGTTTTGAAAGTTTGGTGACGATAATAGTGTTAGTTGAGGAGATATTGCAAAATAACTGGACGGGGCAAAAAATACCCCCAGTAAATTGCGGGTTAACCCGCGCCGTGCCAGGGGGGGGGGGGGGCGGCGTTTAGACGTCCCCCCAAGTTTTTTCGAGGACAGCGCGCCGCCTATTTTTGCACAGGTGCTCGGGCATCAACTACCCACATTGTGTGCCATTCTTGACCTCATGCCATCCCAGGTCAGGTCATCAGACCAGGTCACGTGACCCCACCTCCAAAAACGTTTGCGGTCGTACCAGTCACAAATTGTAGATGATCGGTTTCAAACTTACAGGATTTCATAAAGCCATGGATACCTACAATTCGTGTATCTCATATTTTGAAATCAGTGACCTAAGGTCGGGTCAATTTCGTGACTTCCCCATTATAAGTCAATGGGGAAATATTAAAATGCTTCCTATTCCGAGGATACGCAAGATAGCAATCCAATTCATTCTGGATCATGCTACCATAGGCAAATCTTGATGACCCAGGTTACATTTTTGTTCAATGACCCCTAAAGGGTCAGCCGAGGTCATACGAGGTCACCAACACTGTTCGTCAACAACTCTCGACAAAATGAAGATAGATAAGCGAAACCGACACCAATGTGTTTGTCTCGGTGAGACACGTCTCCTAATATGAGCATGACCTACTTGGGTCACCATTTGACCTTGACCTGAGGTTATTTTTTTGGTTGACCTAACCTGGTCAACTCGAATATGATTCAAAGCGCCTTGACGAGACGAACACGATAGCGTCAAAATTAATGCCTTATCGTTATAAGGTAAAACGTTATTTGCGAGAGAAAACAAAATAGTTTTGCTAAAAAATAGCCGTTTTGACCTTTGATGACCTCTTGACTCTTGAGCCTAAACTATTAACCTGAGCTAAAATGTGAGGACCCTTAACCCATTGCATTTTTCAAGAGCTTTCGATTGTTTTTCCGTTTGTTCCTAGCTATCATAGTTCCCGAAATATTGTGTGTGGGGGGGGGGGATTCGAAGCGAAGTCCTAAAACGGGAAAATCTGACCTTTGATGACCTCTGGTGACCTTAATATTGACCTGAGCCAACAAATGAATGAAATAGTTTCAAAAATAATTTTGGACGAGTTTTCGAATGTTTTTTTTTGGTGTTTGTCTACGTCCCATGAGAGCCGAGTTCCAGGGAAAGGGGGGAAGGGCGCGACTAACTCCCCCCCGGCACGGCGAAGATGGCGCCGAGCATCGGCACGGCGCTAGTTAAGACCAAACAAGAAGTAAAATGTAACATAGAACATTAAGAGACTAATCGTAACAGTTTCTTTTTACGCAATAACTTTTATTTTTGTATACAAATAACACATGTTTCTTTCTTCATTTATAACTAATGAACTTAGGAGTTGTTTAGCTTGCCTTCACCAGAGGCGGAACTTTTATTTTCGTTGGGATTGTAATTGAGCCGGCGACCGGGGGGAGGGGGGGGGGGAGTAAAAGCGACTCAAGAAAAATAAAACAAGAAAAATGTGCAAAATGGAAAAGAGTTAAACACTAGAATTAACATAGGTTTTTTTTTTGTTTTTTTTTTACATTAACGCATAAGCTGAGGCTTGAACTGGGATGGGACAGCCTGAAGACGAGGCGTAAAATTCACAGACTACTGCTATATAGAAAGCTTAAAGACAACACAACTCACATACCAGACCACATTAGACATATGATTCCCGAGACAAGACGACGAGACACAGGACGAGTTCTCAGAAACGCAGACCAACTGACAGTCCCCCACTCCCGGACATCCAGCTACCAGAGATCCTTCATCCCAAACACGTCGCGAAATTGGAACTTCCTGCCTCATTGCATCCAGACATGCCAAAGCCGTAAACAGTTTGAACACAATGTTAAATCACTACATGGCACACCACCACCATCACACTACTTCACATTAGGAACCAAACTAGGCAACACCCTTCACACACAGATCAGACTGGGGATGTCAAAATTGAACGCACACCAATACTCTATACAGAAAGTCACAACCCCTGCTTATACCTGCGGTCACAACCAAGAAAACACAACTCATTTCCTTCTTCACTGTCCACTGTATACCACCGCGAGATTCAACCTTTCAAGACAAATTTCTGCACACCTACACATTGACTTTCAAGGCTTACCAGACACAACCAAAATCAACACACTTCTCTTTGGCCAAAACACAACAAAACATACCGTACCACTGATCTCCGCTGCTTTCCAAAAATTCTTAGAAAGTACCTCAAGGCTCTCGTAAACGTCTTGTCCACGGATCTGCACCGGCTCATCTCTCATCCCTTACTTGATAACTGGCCCACTCCTCACTGGTCGTGGTAACTGAACCACTTCTTTTTTTCTTGCACTTTGACCAGGTGTTGGTGCCCAGAATTAAGCTCAAGCTTTTGCACCATCACCTGGACAATGTCTGTACCATCATCGTTATGAAAATAAATATTGTTGTTGTTGTTGTTGTTGTTGTTGTTATCTGTTTGATTTTCACAAACAGTCAAATGCAACGTCTATCATCCCTATTGTATCATTAGACTTTCCATCGCATCATTTAAGCCCATTTTCGGGTATATATGTTATACATATACACGCAATCACTTCGCTCCATAACAATGTTTATTCGGATTTTTATTCGCTCCAAGGAGCGCATAAAAATCCAATTTTAGCATATTTGACCTCATTTGACCTCGGGGATATTAATCTAGGCTAGGAGGGTCAAAGAATTTTAACAAAACAGATTCCCCACAGAACCTCTCCACCCTACAATTTTCGTTATTGTATTTCGTATCGGGGCCTTTATCTCCTCCCCCCTCCAGTGCGTGTAATTTTCAGAGGCCCTCCAGGGCGCGTATTAATAAAACCCCATACCTCTATACAGTTCTACCTTGTATCTCACATTCCAAAGAAATAGTAATGCACGTTAGTACACACTTACTGCCTTTGCAACGAAGCTGTGGATCAAATTACTGATTATTAGTCAAACCGGGAATCACCCTCCGGCAAAGGCGGGATAACACCAGGACGTAATATGAGTCATATGAGAGCCACCAACACGTAATATGAATCATGTGAGAGCCACCAGGACATAATGAGTCATATGAGAGCCATCTTAATGGCTCTTAATGTCTGAGAGCCATCGTATATGATACATCGGTGAATACGTGCGAGCGCTTCGAGCTCGCTCGTCCTTCCGTGAAGTAGGGAAAAATCGGAATATGAGCAGCCGGACCCGGCCCGTAGCGACGCTTTTGAGAAGCTCATATATCTGCAACCGCACGTCCGATTGACACACATATGCTGCTTTTCTTGCGTTTTGTGGACATAGGAGTTCCTTGTTATTTCGTGGACATTTACGATTTCTCGCATAACTCATCAACCCCTAACGGGATATCTTAGATATTACTACGGTAGGTGAAGACAAGTTTGGGCCACACTTTGATGCTCACGAAATGCAGAAATCTCTTCAAATACAAAAGGAGAGTTTTATATCATTCCATGGACTCAAGTCGGGTACAAAGGCACATCTTGTGGACAAGTGGGCGGAGCCTAATTTGTCCATGCATATCAACATATTGCAGGTTCATAAGTTCCTTGTTATTTTGTGGACGTGAACGCTTTCCCACACTGCACGTCACTCCATCGCGGGAAACTCCTAACCAGTATCGCCACCATAAGTAAACAGAAGGCTGGGTTACACTATATGAAATGCACGGAAATCAGGTTATATACAAATAGCTATACTAATATACTTTCACCTTCTCCACTGTTATCGTCCTCTCCTTCCCTCTCTTCTCTCCTGTCGCCCCTTCTCCTCTCCTGTCGTCCCATACCTCTCCCCCAATGGAGTATTAGGAGTTCAAGCGGGAGTTTCCAGCCTCAAGAGGGCGCCAGGCCCCACTCTCTCCCAACGTGAGGGCGCCGTCTTCACGGCGTCATGGACGAAAGCTGTTGACCGGGGGGGGGGGGGGGGGGGCGGTTCGCATCAGCGTTTCTTTCTATGCAAAGCAATAGTACGAGGGCGCCGTAGATGCTCAGAGGGACACCGAAGGAGATTGGACATGGCCTAGTTAGTTAGGACCCCCTAAATACTACGTCTCTGCTCTCCTCACCTGTCGTCCCCTCCCTCTCCCCTTCTGTCGTCCCCACTTTCTCCTCTCCTGTAGTCCCCTCCACTCCCGTCGTCCCCTCCCTCTCTTGTCGTCCCCTCCTTCTCCTCCCCTGTCCTCCCCTCCCTCTCCACTCCTGTCGTCCCCTCCCTCTCCTCTCCTGTCGACCCCTCCTTCTCCACTCCCGTCGTCACCTCCCTCTCCTCTCCTATCGTCCCCTCTCTCTCCTCTCTTGTCGTCCACTTCCTCTCCTCTTCTGTCGTCCCATCTCTCCTCTCCTGTCGTCCCCTCCCTCTCCTCGTCTGTCGTCCCCTCTCTCCACTCCTGTCGTCCCCTGCCTCTCCTCTCCTGTCGTCTCCTCTCTCTCCTCTCCAGTCGTCCCCTCCCTCTCCTCTCCAGTCATCCCCAACCCATTCCTCTCCTGTCGTCCCCTCCCTCTCCCCTTCTGTCGTCCCCACTTTCTCCTCTCCTGTAGTCCCCTCCACTCCCGTCGTCCCCTCCCTCTCCTCTCTTGTCGTCCCCCCCCCCCCTCCTCTCCTGTCGTCCCCTCCCTCTCCTCTCCTGTCGTCCCCTCCCTCTCCTCTCCTGTCGTCCCCTCCCTCTCCTCTCCTGTCGTTTCCTCCCTCTCCTCTCCAGTCGTCCCATCCCTCTCCTCTCCTGTCGTCCCCTCCCTCTCCTCTCCTGTCGTCCCCTCCACTATCGTCGCCTGTCGTCCCATCCCTCTGCTCTCCTGTCGTCCTCTCCCTCTCTCCTCTCCAGTCGTCCCCTCCCTCTCTCCTCTCCTGTCGTTCCCTCCCTCTCCTCTCCTGACGTCCTCTCTCTCCTCTCCTGTCGTCCACTCCCTCTCCTCTCCTGTCGTCCCCTCCATCTCCTCTCCTGTCGTCTCCTCACTCTCCTCTCCCGTCGTCCCCTCCCTCTCCTCTCATGTCGTCCCCTCCCTCTTCTCTCCTGTCGTCCCCTCCCTCTCCTCTCCAGTCGTCCCCTCCCTCTCCTCTTCAGTCGTCCCCTCCCTCTCCTCTCCTGTCGTCCCCTCCCTCTCCTCGTCTGTCGTCCCCTCTATCCTCGCCTGTCGTCCCCTCCCTCTCCTCTCCTGTCGTCCCCTCCCTCTCCTCTCATGTCGTCCCCTCCCTCTCCTCTCCTGTCGTCCCCTCCCTCTCCTCTCCTGTCGTCCCCTCCCTCTCCTCTCCTGTCGTCCCCTCCCTCTCCTCTCCTGTCGTCCCCTCCCTCTCCTCTCCTGTCGTCCCCTCCCTCTCCTCTCCTGTCGTCCCCTCCCTCTCCTCTCCAGTCGTCCCATCCCTCTCCTCTCCTGTCGTCCCCTCCTTCTCCTCTCCCGTCGTCCCCTCCCTCTCCTCTCCTGTCGTCCCCTCCCTCTCCTCTCCTGTCGTCCCCTCCCTCTCCTCTCCTGTCGTCCCCTCCCTCTCCTCTCCTGTCGTCCCCTCCCTCTCCTCTCCTGTCGTCCCCTCCCTCCCTCTCTCTACTCCCGTCGTCCCCTCCCTCTCCTCTCCTGTCGTCTCCTCCCTCTCCACGCCTGTCGTCCCCTCCCTTTCCTCTCCTGTCGTCCCCTGCCTCTCCTCTCCTGTCGTCCCCTCCCTCTCCTCTTCTGTCGTCCCCTCTCTTGTGTTGTCCCCTTCCCCTCTTCTCCTGTCGTCTCGTTCGCTTTTCTCTCCCACATTGTCGTACTTCCCCTCTCCCAGTGTTCTGTTTTTTTTTTTTATAAAGAAAGTAAGTTCGGTTGTGGAAAACTAATACAGGAGGAAAGAAGAATAAATGATCGTTAGAACGCGAGCCCCATGTATATGCGGACATTGAGGCGAACGTGGAATAGAAGACGAAAAACGCATGTCCTTGATATATCAAGGCCATGTTAAATTAAGACATCTGTGGCGCCCCAGTGACATTTTCTGCGCGCTTCTCCTACCGCTATATGCTTTAACTATCGTGTGGTCGGTACTGGCGCAGCTTGGTGTATCGCAGTGCACAAATAAATAGTTAGATGTTTTTTACGTGATAATTGTGCAATAATGTACAGTATTGTGTAACAATAGCAACTACATTAGAACAACTAAATAGAACATGATACTTTTGTATGTAAATGTTGTTGAAAATGAATGAAATATTGACATTAACATGTGTAACTATTTTATGTGCACTGCAATGTGCATAGTTGGTTCGAAAAGTCGGCGCGTGGATGAGCGTTCGTTCTGAGGGATTGTGGGATAGTGTATGGGAAAGTGTTGATTTTCAGGCGTGTCATTGTTATTTCACGCAGTTCACTGGTATTCTAGACAGATATAAGAGAGGATTTTTCTTGAGTAAGACAGATTCAGGTTTTAGAAGCAGTTAAGATTGGAACCGGGAATGAGATCGATGAAGAGGTGAGTCGGCGGTGCTTGGGAAGTGTGTTAATTGTCCTTTTTAAGCCCAGGCTACACTATGCGTGATTTCCTGAAAATCACGTGCGTGTTATCCGTGTTGTCTGGATTTGCGTGACAGAGCAAGTTCAGCTGATAGTAAATGCATTGGGTGAGCTACACTGGCACATCACGCAGATCCCGGATGAAACGTCAAGGAAATTCCGCAGACACGTCACGGACGGAACGATGAAAAGTTCAAAATTCTGAACTTGTTGTCGTGTTTTCCGAGATTGCGTGTTGCAGGGTTTTTATCATTATGCTTGATTTCGTGTATTGTAGTTTTTACTAGACCTAAACTTGAATAATTTGTGCTGAGTATTGTGGCGGAAGATGAATTAAGAAGCGTTTGAGCAAATTGTGAGTGTTGAAACTTGTGTTGAAGCTGGTAGATAAAATTATGCAGTGTTTTATCAATTACAAAAATACAGTGGTTTATCCATTTTCCTTGCGTGATTTGCTTGACCGGCAGATCCCGGACGTCAAGGAAGTTCTGCAAACACGGAGAACACGCGCGTGATTTCCTTGACAATCACGCATAGTGTAGCCTGGGCTTTACACTTGGTGATGTTGGTTTTGCATTATTTAATATTCAGAATGTATATATTTGTTATTTTTGCCAATGTTATGATGTCTATAAAATGACAAGTCATTTTATAGGCAGGTATGCTACCACAAAACTAAAATATTGTGTGTGACCCAACTTCCCAATTTTTTTAGTTGATTTTCAATACAAGTGTCAATTGAATGCTTCAGAAATTATCATTTAATTTGAAAGTTATATTTTGCCTTATGTATTATATATAAAATTATGAAATCAACAGAAAATCTGTCTATACCACAACTATCCAAGCCAACTGTGAATGACTATAACCAGGGGTGAAGTAACACATTCAGTTGCAGGGTGGGGGGCCGGAACACCCTAGCTAGGTCCAGGAAGAGGACAAAATCCGAAGAAAAACCCATATTTGTAGGGATTTTGATAGTTCCTTGAACATTTTAACTGTTCACCTTTCGGAGTACCCCCACCTTTTTGTGGAACTACACTCCTGGCCATTATGCAATATTTTTTGTTTTCTCAAAATGATTGGATTAAACAATAACAATAACACAGAAGTATCCTGTTGAAGGCTCACACAAAATTAAACATAATTTAATACCCAAAATATGGACATTTTTGGCATTTGTTTACTTTGTGTGACAAGTCACATTTTGCAAGTACCTTCCTATGTTACCCAAAAATTATCATCTAGCAGGTGACCCAACGCACTGAATATTATCTGATTTTCAATAAATGTTGCTAATTAAATGATTTAGAGGTAATCATTTCCATTAGGTGGTATTTTGCTGCATGCATAATATATTTTATGAAAATCAAATTGAAAATTTGACCACAAAACTAAAATCTAGCGTGTGACCCAACTTACTAATTTTTTAGCTAATTTTCAATAGAAGTGCCAATTGAATGCTTCAGAAATTATCATTTAATTTGAAAGTGATATTTTGCCTTATGTATATGTATATTAAGTTATGAAATCAACAGAAAATCTGTCTATACCACAACTATCCAAGCCAACTGTGAATGACTATAACCAGGGGTGAAGTAACACATTCAGTTGCAGGGTGGGGGGCTGGAACACTCTAGCTAGGTCCAGGAAGAGGACAAAATCTGAAGGAAAACCCATATTTGTAGGGATTTTGACAGTTCTTTGAACATTTTAAATGTTCACCTTTCGGAGTACCCCCAACTTTTTGTGGAACTACGCTCCTGGCCATTATGCAATATGTTTTTTTTCTTCTTCTCAAAATGATTGGATTGAAGAATAATAATAACACAAGTAGGTATCCTGTTGAAGGCTCACACAAAATTAAACATTATTTAATACCAAAAAATATGGACATTTTTTGCATTTTTGACTTTGTGTGACAAGTCATATTTTGCAAGTACCTTCCTGTTACCCAAAAATTGTCATCTAGCATAAGACCCAACTCACTGAATATTATCTGATTTTGTTGCCAATTCAATGCTTTAGAGGTAATCATTTCCATTAGGTGGTATTGTGCTGCATGCATAATATATTTTATGAAAATCAAATTGAAAATTTAACAAGATTTCTCAGTACTTCCAAACTTTTCCCGTAAAACTACACCTCTGGCCATAGCACACTTAAATTTCCCAAATATTATTGGATTAAACAATAGTAATGACACAACTTGTGAGTTTGTAATGTACATGAAATGAGGGGCTGACAAATTGAACACAATTCAGTTATTTTCCATTTTGACGTGTTCCCAGCTGTAGCTCAGCTGGGACAGTACTGGATTTCTCAGTCTGACTCCCACAGGAGTGAGAACACAGTTTAGAAGTGTCTAAGTCATGCACAGATCAAGCAACATCCACTGCTTCACACAAATATTCCTTCAATTTTATATTATCTGTTTCACTGCTATCATACATAGGTACTTAAGTGGTTATCATTCATAGGTATTTTCCAATTTTCAGATGAATGGAATACCTGTGCTGCAGTTTTACGGACCACCAAGAGTGCGCGTAGAACCCCAGCGTGATGACTCCCTGAAACTGACAGCGGACACAATTGCGAGAGGGATCTTCCAGAGCCTTCGCTTCCCATGCAGAGTAAAGGCGTCTAAAACTCTGAGGGTACAGATAGCCAGGAAGAACAGAGCCAAGTGTGAGAGGCTGCAGTCTGTGGACCAGTTGCTGACACTGGGAACTACCTATGATCCGAACTGGCATGAGCGTGTCACTAGTAGCGACGGTGACATGAATGTAGTGTCTTGCTCAACGATGAAAGTGAGGAAGATCCGCTCCGAAGACTTCTTCGTAAAAAGTGCGTCTCGCGGCATTGTGCCCCAGAAAAAAACATCATGGGTGGGAACTGGTCGTAAAGATCAGCCGCGCCAGGCGTGTCGGGCACAGAGACTAATGTGACTGAACTGAAACACGTCAGAACTTTGAAGGCCGAAGGACTAGCTAGCCTGTTGTCTCTGGTGTGATGCCAGAAGTTCCATGTACATTTATAATCAAGGATAACGTTATTGTATTTAACAAGGCTCATTTTTTACATATCGCTATACATAACAATTTTGAACTGAAAGGTGTCTGGGATTCTGTCTGTGAACTTATTGGTGACAAATGTAAAATATTTGTTGAGGACCGTGAACGTAATGGATTGCGATTGTCTTTATGCAAGCTCAAGCGGCTGTATAAGACATCTTTTGCTGGTGGAAAGAGCAAAAACCTTTTACTGAAAAAAACGTCGAGCCAGGTCATCAGTGTCCGTGTAGCGCGCATAGAGGATAGCGCCCAATCTCAAGGAGGGGCGGCAGCAGCAGCGGCCGCCGGACCTGCCCGGCCACCAGCAGCAGCGGCCGCCGCCGGACCTGCCCGGCCACCAGCAGTAGCGGCCGCCGGACCTGCCCGGCCACCAGCAGCAGCGGCCGCCACCAGACCTGCCCGGCCACCAGCAGCAGCGGCCGCCGGACCTGCCCGGCCACCAGCAGCAGCGGCCACCAGACCTGCCCGGCCACCAGCAGCAGCGGCCGCCGGACCTGCCCGGTCACCAGCAGCAGCGGCCGCCGGACCTGCCCGGCCAACAGCAGCAGCGGCCGCCACCAGATCTGCTCGGCCACCAGCAGCAGCGGCCGCCGGACCTGCCCGGCCACCAGCAGCAGCGGCCGCCACCAGGCCTGCCCGGCCACCAGCAGCAGCCGCCGCCGGACCTGCCCGGCCACCACCAGTAGCAGCCGCCGCCGGTCCTGCCCGGCCACCAGCAGCAGCCGCCGCCGGACCTGCCCGGCCACCAGCAGCAGCGGCCGCCGGACCTGCCCGGTCACCAGCAGCAGCGGCCGCCGGACCTGCCCGGCCACCAGCAGTAGCGGCCGCCGGACCTGCCCGGCCACCAGCAGCAGCGGCCGCCACCAGACCTGCCCGGCCACCAGCAGCAGCGGCCGCCGGACCTGCCCGGCCACCAGCAGCAGCGGCCGCCGGACCTGCCCGGTCACCAGCAGCAGCGGCCGCCGGACCTGCCCGGCCACCAGCAGCAGCGGCCGCCGCCGGACCTGCCCGGCCACCAGCAGTAGCGGCCGCCGGACCTGCCCGGCCACCAGCAGCAGCGGCCGCCGGACCTGCCCGGCCACCAGCAGCAGCGGCCGCCGGACCTGCCCGGTCACCAGCAGCAGTGGCCGCCGGACCTGCCCGGCCAACAGCAGCAGCGGCCGCCACCAGATCTGCCCGGCCACCAGCAGCAGCGGCCGCCGGACCTGCCCGGCCACCAGCAGCAGCGGCCGCCACCAGGCCTGCCCGGCCACCAGCAGCAGCCGCCGCCGGACCTGCCCGGCCACCACCAGTAGCAGCCGCCGCCGGTCCTGCCCGGCCACCAGCAGCAGCAGCCGCCGCCGGACCTGCCCGGCCACCAGCAGCAGCGGCCGCCGGACCTGCCCGGCCACCAGCAGCAGCGGCCGCCGGACCTGCCCGGCCACCAGCAGCAGCGGCCGCCGGACCTGCCCTGCCACCAGCAGCAGCGGCCGCCGCCGGACCTGCCCGGCCACCAGCAGCAGCGGCCGCCATCGGACATGCCTGGTCACCAGCAGCAGCGGCCGCCGCCGTACCCTCGGCTCGCCCCAGCCGGGTTTACAGTGACCGTCACATTCGACGAAAACGAAAACACATCGAAACTGTAGCTGCGTCATATGGCATTGAATCACCATCAACTCCATGCCCATCAGCCAGTGAAGTGCTTAAAGTTCTGGATGGCAACAACATCTCCCTGGCAAAGTACCAAAAGCTGACAAAGTTGTCTCCGTCTCTGCCAAGCCGATACGGAGTCTCGCAGGAGCGCAAAAGGTATGGATATAGGTATTGCTATGTTTTGCTTTTACTTAATGCTTAACGTTGTTAGAGGCATGGTGAATCTGTGTTGTGGCATTTCACAATGAATGCTATATGTTCTTCATTTACTTTTGCCTCGATGGCCCCCTGAAAAGGTCATCTGCGGTTTCCATTTTGCTCTACGTTCCCTTTGAGCCGACTTCATGGGAGACGTCTTCACTCCCCCCCCCCCCCCCCACATGGCGGAGGTGGCGCTGAGCACCGGCACGGCGCGGGTTAACAGTAAACCTTCTTAAATCCTTCCATGTTTACTGCTATTGGTATTGATTGTAGCCGACCCATTTCAGGTTAAATACTCAGATCGACATCGAAGAAAAAGAGAACGGCTGCTTCAGGCGCAAGCTCGTTGACATTGTGAAAACTATGCATCCCACTGTGAAGAAAGGACCTAACGACACTGTCAGGCTGAAAATATCAGGTATGTTGTGATCAATTTATAACATGTCTGCCTTAAATCACTCACAATGTGTCAGGATGTTTGACACCTCCATCCATCTGAGGGTCTTGCGGGAATGTGAAATAAAGCGTCGCTTTGTATACCGCTTATAGGAATCGATTCAGAAGGAAGTTGTGCTCAAACACCCCTACCATTTGATACTTTGCACTTTAATAATCGCAATTTTGCAACGGGATCCCGGATTGGTGTGCTGAAGCAAAAGATGACATGGTTACCATGCACTTCATCGTACCTACCCGAATCTCATCGGTCGTGAATAACTTACGTTTAAATCTTCTAAGGAACGCTGTATGTTTTGTGTTTGTTTTAGGTGATGGAGCTCCAGTCGGAAAGTACATGGGGTTCGTGAACCTGTCTGTGAGCGCTGTCGACGAACCGGATCCGGTGTCGCGGAGCCCTCAACTCATTGGGATTTCTGCCCAGAAGGAGGACTACAACACCTTGAAGCAGACGCTGCGGGATGTAAATACTGAGATCGATAACATCCAGAAGTTCGGGGTGGAGATTGATGGTCATTTGGTTCGGTTTTCCTTCTACCTTTGCGCAGATTACAAGTTCCTTCTCCTAGTTTGCGGGTTCAAAGAGGCGAACAGTAGGTATGCATGCATATTTTGTGAATCTGCTAACTCCGCGTACCATAAAAAGGGACACAAGCGTCGTGAGGAATTTTGCAAGGGGTGCATCGGTGTGTTTCGTGATTGTCTTTTTCCGGCCATACCTGTAGACCGCATTGTGATTGATCTTTTGCACCTTTTTCTGAGAACGTCTGACAAATTATTTATGCTTATATGTCGTGAAGTTCCGGACGGAAAACTGCGCGACTTTGTGGAGATATTGCGCGGAAACATAGCATGTCGCGGGAAGATTGCGTTTTCGGATGGTAAAGTAGATTTTCGGAACCTTGACTCAAACGATCGCAGGAAAATTCTCGATTTTTTCGCCACATCTACCTGTCTTATTGACAATATGGACAAGAGCCGAGGACAGAGAATTCGCGTCATGCTAGTGAAGTACCTCAAAGTCATCGAGACCTTGCGATCTTGCGACGACGCTGCTGTGGTAGAGGCCGAGTGTACCACTTTTGCACACATGTTTTTGGCGATTTACCAAACTTGTATGGTTACCCCGTACCTTCATATCGTGTTAAATCACTGTCACGAACTTGTAGGGAGAGTGGGTCATCTAAACACATTCACCCAGCAGCACGTGGAAAAGCTGAATCACATGGCAACCGCGGCATTTTTTAGTGTCACGAACTTCAAGGATGGCATGCGACAGGTTTTGCAGCAGCAGGGCCGTCGTCTCATCCTCTCGAAACTGCAGTAGAGAGGAGGCGGCTACGGTGTGAGCCAATGCGTTGCGTTGACATGCACCGTTCGTGCACTCGACGACCGTTCGACACAAAGTGCCTCCCATGTATCGATGTGCTGTACATATCGTATGCAAATATACTCAAGATCCAACGTTCTATCACATGTTTTATTGAGTGATTGCAGTTGTGTCTGGTCATTTGATCAATCAAAACGAGCACAGTGGCACTCGAGATGAATTGTCACTGTTCAATTCACTTTTTTGTTTTTTTTAAATGTGACAGTTTTTCGTCCCGGGGAAAAACACTGCCTTTTCGATAACGGAGTGTTTTGGTAGCCCATTTAAATTCCTAAAATATTAATATCATAACAAGCTATTCCGGCATTTGGGCTTTTGCATTTTGATATGGCGTTTAGAAGATATAGCAAGAAAACGGGGGGGGGGGGGCTATAAATACTCCCCCCCCCAGTAAGTCGCGGGTTAACCCGCTCCCCGCTGGGGAGGGCAGAATCTGCCCCCTTCCGGATTTTCGCAATTACTAAAAACGACAGCAGATAGCGACGCAAAACTTACAGGTACTATTTACGGCATCAATTTGACATCTCCGAAAATTTCAAAAAAATCAGTCGATAATTTTTTTTCTAGAAAATGGCGTTTTAGTGACGTCACGTCACGCCATTTTCGATCCAAAAGTGACAAATGTTTAAACGCTTGTAGAACATAGTTTTGAAGGAAATAGCAAACAGAAAACAACAAAAGATACAGAATAAAGAGTACTACAAAATGGCTATCTCGGATTTGTGAATTTTTTGGATTTTGACCCATTCTTTAAAATAGATTTTGGCGGAAAAGCCACTAAAATCCAAATTTTTGGACGAATGAGAAAAAAACGGAATATATGTAAGAAAACTACGTCTATGCCATACCTGTGCCAAATTTCTAGTCTATAGCTTAGTTTCCATGACACAGGAAATCTAGATTTCCTCAAATTCTAGGCCGGATTCCCTCTCACTCGCAATTGTATGGTGAACATAAAGTTTACAATCTGGTTCAGTTCAAGCCCAATCCATCTTTACTCTCTAAAATGGTCTTTGAATGACTCTGGTGAGATAATCCGTTTAGGAAATTCGAATTAACTAGTGTCATGAAAACTAGGTTTATATCTCAATGTTTTCACCCCCAAATCATCCAAATAACTCAATAACTGATGACGTCATTTTTTCAACTGCGATTTTTGGAAATTCTGGACCTCGTACGTCAAAATAAATAACATCATTGGATTCCTGGGACAAACATGGATCAGATAGGTGTTGTTTTTATTAAAAATTGGACCTTTTATGACCGTTTTGACCTGGCATTAAGGTAAAATTGCAAATTGGTTGTCACCATCGAATTCTACGAGTAAAATAGCCCATATAACATGGGTCGCACGGTTCTCATTACACTTTTTCATATAGTGACCTTACATGACCTGACCTGTGCTTAGTATGATAGTTATACTCCTATCGTACCTTTCTCTTCCATTTGTAAGTAAGCTGTGTGAATTTGGGCTTGCTGCTCTTGATAGTCCGGTCTTCGCAGCCAATTATCCGGAAACACGTGTTTTTACCTTTGACCTGACCTTGACCTGAAACGTGACCTTTTAATAAAAATGTTCAGTGTGCTTTAGAATCATCGAGAGCTTTCGATCGCCGCCTCGCGCGTCTCCCTATGCCATTGGTTCGAGAGATAGGCGGGGGGGCAGAATTTGCCCCCAGCGGGGCGCGTTCGGCTGAATACCCCAGCGGGGCGCGGGTTAAACCCCTCACTGACCCATGTTTCAGTCACACAAATGATGTCTAGCTTTTCAAGAGCAACATAGCATTCAAACTCATTGAATTTGGACCTGATACTTTGTGAATTCAACATCATGTCATACTGCTTTTTGAGCTGACTTTACTTTTGGTGGGGCTAAGATCTCCTGACTTTCTTCTACATAAGCTATTGCTTTCTTCTAAACTCACTTTTGTCCCCCCCCCCCCCCCCCTCCTCAGTTTCCCTGAATAACATGTCGGTAGACAGCTCCCAAGACTTCAGCCCCCTCATCAGACAGGTGAAGCCCATCCTTCAAATAATATCTACTGCTCTCAAAGAAGTCATCCCACAAATCTACAAATTTTAGCCACATGGCTCTGCACAAGTTATTGACTGAGCTGTTCAGTGACAGTGCCCTAGAGTAACACTCTTGGCTGACACTTAGCCGTGGGAGGATACCTGTCAAAATAACAGGTTTTCTGGACTCACTGAGCCTCAGGAGGCTTCGGTAGTCAGATATAATTGTCTCACTCCGCCTGGGCCCCACATTATTAACCCCTACCTGTACGATTATCACCTCAGGCGTGCACTTCCTTAGTTCGGCTTTAATGACCTGGTCTATGCCCTCCACTTTTGCCCCTGGTTTTACTATGCATCTGTCCTTCTTGCCACAGAATGTACGCCTGAAGGGCCTAACTCTGGAAGCCCCAACTACCAAGTGCCTCACCACTTCTGTGGCATCCCCCTGACTCTGAGCGTCAGTCTCTAGCACACTAAATCTGTTAGAGACCGTGAGTGGATGAGGATCTATGTGACTTTTCCACTTAGCTCCGCCCTTGACATGAGGCCATTCACATTTGCCCTGAGCCCTATCATCTGACCTCCTCCCAATCCTACTGCTACCTTTCTTCGACCAGAATCCCCCATCCTCACTACTGACTAGAGGCTCAGTATTTTTCCCCACTACACTTGGTCGCCAAAAACGAGAGCCACCAACACAGCTCCATACTCCATCCTGAGCCGGCTTCGGCTTGCCGTTATATATCAGTATTACGAGTCCTATTTTGTATTGAAAGAAAACAAAATTTAAAAGTAAAAAGTACCACTAATGACAAAACAAATTGATTGAATGGGTTGTAAGAGTTTTGATTCCCCAAAACCTAGGCTAATTAAAGCTAGGTGTAATTTCACCTCAGAAATCGATTGATACCCTTTTTAAGCAAATCGAGATGCAAATATAGGCTTTAAAGCGTTTCTTATCATCTGACCTGAAGTTTGACATGAGAGGTCAACTGCTATCTTCTAGCCTTACGCTCTGGAGCATCATTGTTCTTCTTGATCTAGCAACACAATCAGCAAGGAAAGGGTGTCATAATATAAGTAATAATGTGTCGAGTGAAGGTGATAGGTAGCCAGCACATTTTGAGATGCCATAAACCGAGTCGAATTTGCCACAGACGTCCGGAAATTAGGAGAGACAAAAAGTTTACCCCATGACTTTTGAAGCCCCATGTACCCAGGCCGCATATGTACAGCAACTTCATGACACACGGCAGTTTATCTTAAAACTAGCTAGCAACGGTTCAAGAGCTGATTTTATGATCAAATCGCCGGTGTTTTTCCAGATGCGGGCTGAAGTCACAGAAAAAAGGGTAGGTTTGAAGTTAAATTGAACCGACTTTGGCTACATTTAGCCAAATTAAATATTATTGGTTCTGTTGGTTTTCAAGGTAAGTGTTGACATTATTGTAGATTTGAAATATGATTGCATATGACAGAAGTATTACTAAATACATTATTTGTCATTCTTAGCTTTGACACAAAGCTAAACTTCGTCTATGTAGGGTGGTCGGGATGACCTTATATGGTATAAACCAAGTCACAGGTAAAAATGGAAAATGACAAGTAAGAAATAAGGCTGCAATCTGTGCGAGTCACCCCTCCAGTGATGCACTTTTTCAAACTGAGTGCTAGCAACATTGTTATTTGTTAATCCAATGAGTTATTGAAAAGTTGTGGCTATTTGCAGGAATGCACTCACGGAACGATGCCGTAAAACACAATTTTCACATTTAAATTATATTTGATATATTTTACATATTGCAACCTACCTCCCAAAATATGAAATGCTTATTTCTTGAAGATTCGATTGCCACCTTTCAATTGTAAATCGGCTTCAAATTCAGCGAGTTAGGTCACATGCCAGATTGTTTTATTTATAAGCAGGAGTTACGATAGTGTGACGTAAAGTCACAGGTAAAAATTAAAAATGCCTGTAGTTTAAGAAATAAACCTGCTATCTGTGAGAGCCACCTCTCCCTTGAGGATGCCTTTCAAGGCTTACAACATAGTAAATGGTAAAACAAACAAAAAATGGCATAGATATGGCTATATCTATTAATTGCAATCACTCCGAGCATTTGTGCACAGTTGGCTCGGTGTCCATTTTTTATTTTTTAAATTGTGTTTTGCATATCGCATATAGGGAAAAATCCCATCCAGCATTCAAATGTGCAGTTCTCAAAGATTCTTGGGATAATTTTAATTAAAAAATTGGTTCAACTTTGACTTCAATATTTGATGTTACATAATTTTTGGCATCTTTTGTGTTCTTTCTTGCTCGCATGATCAACACTGACGCAATTTAGACCAATACAATTCGTCCAACTAAATTGTAAACAAATGGCTGCGCCAGAAGAGCAACGAGTACATTTGCATTCAGTTGCCCGAACAGAATGGCAAAGCTGCAATCGTTGAACATGCATTAACGTTAAGACCAAGAAGTGTGATGGCTGGACAAAGTGCATTGGTCTACATAAGAAATAAACATTTCACTTTTTTGGTGGTAGGTTGCCATATGTGCAATATAAAAAAGTAATTTAAATATGAAAACTGGGCCTTACCCACGACTAAGTCAAGCAAGTAAATTCCTGCGAATAGACATACCTTTCACACAAAAAATCCTGAAATCCAAAAACTCTTAGGTAACTTAGGTAACTCCCAATAAGTTTTTTTAAATCCAAATAAGTAGTTTGGTTTGGTTTATAGACCAGGGCTCATAGCCTGTTACAATCCAAGGGTTTCTAGTAGGCATTTGGGGGCCAGTACAACTTTTACAGAGGCCAGGGATTTAACCCTAGGTCACCGGCACAGAAGACAGTAATCCTGCCCCTGTGCCTGATTGCTCCCCCTGATAAGTGTAGGTAGGGTAAATTGTCTTAACTCCGAACAAGTCCTAGTGATAGGTCAAGGTAGGTACCTACAACATTGACATTGCTGCTGTTCATGTTAAAAGTGTTACATTACAGATCCCAGTTGGTGTCAACTTATATCCACAACATAAACTCGGAAAACATACCTTTCTCTTCATCTTCAAGTGATGGATCAGGATACTTGATTTAAAACACAAAGTCGTTTCTTCTCCCACCGCTTCCCTCTCTGAACAAATGCACAACACAATCAAATGACACGGCGATGGCGGCTGCGTCTAGCGTTGGTCTCTTTCCTTTCCCGCTCAATTAGGCAGCTGACTGTCGTGACGTCACAAGATTAAGAGATATTGTGAACATTTCAAGGACAAAATTAGCAGTAACAGGATCTGACCGTGGACATGAGTTCAGCAGCCAATCAAAAATGATTTCGCACAGCCCGACCAATCAGCAGCGGTATAACGAACACGGTCGAGTAGGGCGCCACGTGGTGTCAAAAAAAGCTATGATATCCTTGAGCGGGTTAAAATGGGTGTTAACTCGTGGACATTTGCTAATGTCCACGAAAAGTTTATCTCTGCATCATACGATTGCAGGTCCACGGAACAATGCGAAACTATGAAAATAAATTCATGGACATGACGATGTCCATGAATCCCGAAATGTCCATGAAATTCAGACGAGAACTCGAAATTGTCCACGGAACTAACACGTTTCCAACGCGCGCACTTCTTTGCTGTGTAGCCTCATCCACCCTATATCCTTGTTTGAGACCAGTGTCGATTCACGTGGGTGACTGTCACTGCACGTGCCGCGTGCCGCCACTGCCGCGTGAGGGGTGTTGAAAAGTGTTTTCTCGCAAAAACTCCGCAACGGCTGGGCCGATTGTGTGCAAATTTGGTGTGTGGTTACTGGTTAGGGACCCCTCAGCCGCCGCCTTCCCACAAGTCAGGGGTGGGGTGCCTCTGTACGTGCGCACGTGCACACCTCTATTCTATATATCAGGAACGGCTGAGCCGATTGTGTTCAAATTTGGATTGTGGTTAACTGGTTAGGGACCTCTCAGCCGCCACTTTCCCACAAGTCAGGGATGGGGTCCTCTGCACGTGCGCAAGTGCGCACCCTTTTTGTATCTCAGAAACTACTTGCCCGATCGAGTTGAAATTTGGTGTGGTGTCAGGCAACAGTACTAGGAAAGCAGCACGCTTATGCGTACGCATATCAACCTCACCTTACATTTCCTTTGCGCTCGCTCGTTCATCGCCAACTACGGCGCTGTACTGGTTACTATTGTTATTTAAAAATCCTTTGGTGATTTTGCGTACCATTTCCAGTATTGATTTACTTATGCATTTACTGGCAATGTTGGGGTTGTAATTTTTTAGGATGCAGTTGTAGCTACAACCCCGAAAGTATATAAAGTTCCACCGATGGCCTTCACCGTTCTGGAATGACCGATTGTGTACCGATTGGAATGACCGATTGTGTACCGATAGTGAAATTCACAGCTCATGCGATTGTTTCTCAGAGCGGAACACATGACCGTCGGTACTGGAAATAACCGGATCTAGTCTGGAGCAGCGACTGTTCCTGGAAATGAGAACACATGTCATCTCATCTGATGATGTCACGTCACGTCTGTCACGTCATCAGATGTGATCGCGTTACCGACACCTCTAACTCAGTGGCTACTAAAAACGTCATAAAGCTGACCACCTGCTTTTGCTTGATAAAACAGCATCTTAGCACAAAGAATGTAGCATTCTTGTGTCATCTGGGTCGGCACTTATTGTGACAACCGGTTTGTCTAGCCGTGACATTTCAGGGATTTTCTTTTCATTCCAGCCCGTCACACCCACACGGCATGGGAACATGCGCCGAGGCCCGATGTCAGCCTTCGGAAAGCCCTCTCTGTGCAAGGCATATAGAGCACAAAACATTCACTGGATGCTTGTTTCTAATCCGCCAGCGACCAGAGGCATTGACTTCCCTGTATACCACCAATACTATTCAGATTTTCCCTAAGATACGGCATACAAAACATCATGGCGCAAACACTCACAGTGTCAAATGCACTTAGATTGTCCTACCATCAACATAGGAGGCTTGATCCAAAGCAGTCTTGCGTTGAGGCATTGCGACTGAGAAAAAAATCGATCAGCCGATGTGGCTTGACCCTACCCTACCCTGGCAATGAAAAGAGTCTGAAACCGAGACCATTTTACCAGCTTCTTTGTCAGGACCAGCGGTGTCGATTTTTCAAAACGGTTGGGGGGAGGGGGGGGGGGACACACTGGCGGATCCAGCCTCTCTCCGTGGGGGCATCTTTTTGCGGCTAAAAGATACCCCATTTTTCCTCTGCGGATTTGGGTCGGTCACCTTATTTTGGTATTTGAGCTTAATAAATTAATTTTTCAAATTCACAAAAATTGATTTCGTGGATTTTTTTCCGAAAAAAAAAATCAGTTGGTTTTATCTTTGGGGTCAAAAACACAAACTTTCGCAAATCCGAGATATCCATTTGGAAGAGAATGACATTTCCTTTATTTTAACGTTTTTTGCAATTTGCTTCAAAACTCTTATATTATACGATTGTTCAAACATTGATAATTAGTCCACCAAAAATGGCATGACATGACGTCAACGTTATTATCTCCCAAAATACTATATCAGTTTCATTATAATTTGGTGTGAAGACATAAAATTGATGCAGCATAAGGTACTGAAAGTTTGACGTTGATATCTATCATAGTTTTCAAGTTATTGAGAAAATCCGGGAGGGACAGATTCTGCCCCCCCCCCCCCCCCCCCCCAGCGGGATGCGGGTTAAGTGTCACCGGGGCTGCTTGAATTGCATCAGGTGCGCAGTTTTGTCTATAATTGAAAGCAAGGGATACATACGAACTTCAAATTCAATCACCCGAGAGAAAAAAACTTCCGTTTTCATGAAGGGTTCTCCTAAGATCATTGTTTTCCACTTTCAGTGCAGGGAACGCGCGGGGGCATACTTGTATTGAATGCCCCTCCCAGATTCCTGTGGGGGGGGGGGGGCATTTGCCCCTGATGCTCCCTCCTGGATCCGCCAGTGCCAGCAATTACCGCCAAGGAGAGCCTCTGCCAGACACTTAATGGAATTCATTTTCCCATTTTCCAAATTTGTATAAGCAATTGCGAAAGTTGTGTTATTACGCCAAGCGGCGCGAAATTTTCCGGTTTTTGACTGTGGATAGCTGGATTTTGACTGCTGCAAAGACAATTTTTACGATTTAACGATAAATTGGGAACGCACGGGGGGTGGGGGCATACTTATATTGAATGCCCCCCACCCATTCCTGTGGAGGGGGGGGGGGGGCATTTGCCCTGATGCCCCCCCCCCCCTGGATCCGCCAGTGGCCGAACAGTGAGGGTGCCAAGGAGAGCCTATCCGCGCCATGGCTTTACCGAAACCACCAAAATCGGCAGAAAATTCACACATTAAAAAATAAATATAGGCGACTTGTACAAGGGACAGTATTTGTAATCAATTCATAATGCAAAAACAGACGAATCTCATGAGTTTTGGAATTCTGTCGGACGGCCCCTCAAACCAATGTTTTGGGCCGGTCTGCATCCGCCAAAAGGACCGAGTCCTTACTTGGAACCCTTACTTAGTAAAACGGCAATGTTAACCTGCCATTGACGGGGGGGGGGATATCTCCCCCTGACGAATTTTCGCAATAGCTCAAAAACCAATAGCGATATCAACTTTGGGTACCTTCTCCTACACCAATTTTATGTCTTATGTGAATAAATGAAGCAATTTTGTCGAGAGAGAAAAAAATTGAGATATAACGAGTTTAGTGACGTCACTACACACGAGTTTGGCGAAGAAAAAAATCGGCTAAACTTTAAGATATCATACAAAGTCTATATTTTGAGCAAAATGCAATAAAAACGTCAGAAAATAGCAAATGGCAAGGACTACAAAATAGATTCTCGGATTTGTGTAAACTTTGGTTTTTGACCCCTAAATAACAAAAAAATCAATTAAACAAACTATTTCTTCGGAAAAATGCCCTAAAAATAAAACATTGCAAATATGTTAAAAATTAACCGGATTTCGCATCTTTATACATAAAGAGGTGATTTAAAACAAACTTTTCTTAGTAAAAGCTGAGTAGACTTCCTTTTGAAATAGGAAACGTGTCAATTTGTTGTCCATTTCAGGCGATTTGGGAGGTTTGGCCGCTTTGCCCCCTCTTGGATCCGCCAACGGCCAAAAACATTGGGGGGGGGGCGAGCGGGTACAATTGGGGGGAGGGTAACATTGAGGGGGGGGCGATCGGGTACCATTGGGGGGGGGGGGGCGACCTGAACATTGGGGGGGGGGTGAGAGCGGGTACCATTGGGGGGGGGGGGGGCGATCGGGTACCATTGGGGGAGACTCAACATTGGGAGGTCGAGGGCCACCCCAAGAGTATATAAATGGACACCTATGACCAGGACGTTTGATTCATTCCGATTGAACGCCCGGCCATGGCGAGCTACTGAACATGACGAGCTACTGAACATGCTGCCATTCCGCCGCCAATCTCGACCGACCATCAAACGTCACACCTGGCATCATATACGGTTACCACTTACCACCGAACAAAGCAACACAGCGCGCCGGTCATAATCAGCTGACTGTCACTGCTGCCCCCCCCCCCTCTCTGTCCACCCGACAAGGCCGCTCTCGCGCCGGAAGCTACACCCCTGGCCGGGGGCGTGCATACCTGGCGGGCATGCAGTGTGACCGTTGGGCGACCCTGCAGCGCTGGAGGTTACTGGTATGTGTGTGGTGGTGGTGGTGACCAACATTGGTCATTTGGTGTCCGGTATGAGTTAGATTGGTGTCCAGCAAGCTGTGTTAGAAATCGACGGACCCACTGAAGGTTGGGATGTGATTGCACGCCCTTGGTCTAAATGCAATGTGGAACTGATTACGATTCTTAAAGTCGATTAGCACCGAAGCGTAACGTAATTGACTTGTCGAACGTGCTGGATAAAATGTTCATTTTCCGCATGTGTAATTTCACATGTAAAAAGATATGGTATTATAAAGTATTATATGGTAATAGGTATTATATGGTAATAGAAAGTAGTAAAAAGTAGAAAAAAAGTTAGTAAAAAAGTTTATATGGTAATAAAAAGGTCACTGTACGATCCAAATATAGACGTCGCGAAGCTTTGTAACACCATGGAGAAATGCGTGTGCCGGCAAGAGTCGCAATGCTGGTCGTATGGCTAAAGAGACAATGCCGAAGCAAACAGCGACAATGGAAACATAATAATCTAGCGCCTAGGCTACAGCTCATTCGGCTCAAACTGATGGCCGGGTATCCGCGCCTAGGTTGGCTAGCTATTTTGTTTGCCTGTCAGGTACCATCCGGCCGCTTTTGAGCGAGCTCGGGGTGAGAATGGGTCTGTTTTGACGGTATTAGCCGATCAGCACTAATGAAGGGTGATAAGGGCCGGGGGCCCAGGTGGCAGGGAAGGGGAACGACGTGAAGACGAGAGGACAACGGAAAACAACAGCTGTGTGGACAGGAGACCAGGGAGAAGATAACAGGAGAGCGGGACGCAGGTGATAGAAGGGGACAAGAAAGAAACATGAAATACTGGTATGAGATTCAAATTTCAAAGCGTAAACGTTGAACCTTCTCGGCAGTCTCACGGTATTTATGCTCTGGTAGTCACTGACCCACTCCCATTGTTTATGTATTCACACTTTCGATCAGTCATTTCAGGCAGAGTCGTATATACTCGCTGGACTTTACTCGAAAGTGGACCTCAGCACCAATCAATCTTTATTTTATGAGCGTACACCAAGCAGCGCTTTACTACCAAAAGCGTCCAAATGACACATCATCCCAAACCAATTTGGGTACATCTGAGTGCATTGGCATTTACTGAAAGCAGGAGAGAGGCTGAACATGCCTCTTTTCCAGCTATATCGTGCCGCTGTAGGACTGTTGAGAGGTCAAGGGAGAGAGGGCGAGAGAAAGAGAGGCTGAGGAACGAAGAGGGGGCGCAGCGGTAACGGTTTGTTGAGTCAGCTGCCGAATGGGACGGCTCCGCTATGACGTGACGTGACGTGACGTGACGCGGCGCCGTGACGGCCAGGTGTCCCCGCCCGTCGCGCCCTTGTCAGGCCGCGTGACGGTGCCTGGCATGACGCGTGACAGTCACACGGGGTGTCATACTGTTTCAAACATCATACATAAACAGCCCGCCAGCGACGGCAGCAGCGGGAGAAGGGGCCGGTGTGAAGGACAGACGGATGCCAGACTCCTCTTTATTTGCATTGCGCTTGGGGTTGGCGGCCGAATATGATTCACCACGCAGAGACCAAAAGCCAGTCAGACCGGTGCAAAGGAAATGTGCTTTTATTATGTTTACAATAATAATCCAACACTGAAGCGCCACGAGGAACTCGTAGAAACTCGAGAAACTCGAGTTTCTACGACACAAGAATGAATAACAACTAAATAGGTACTACGAACTTGCAATAGGTGAAAATTCACCCGAGATGAAAACAAAAATATAATGCTGGTTTGCGTACCACTTGTTACGACGTCTCAGCTCCAAAAGCAATATTGTCTGGGGAAAATTGTTAACATTTCCCCACTGCCCAAAGGCATACTAGCTTCCCTACCCATACTGGAAGGTCTTCGCTGTTCTATTTGCTTTCTTCTGGACCAACCAGGTCACCAGGTCAGGTCAACCAGGTCACCAACCAGGCTGGCGGCATCGAAATGCCGCCAGCCGACCGGCACGCGTCACCTGTGCACTGCAGCTGGCCAGGGTCGTGCACCGTGCACCAATGCACCGGCGCACACCGTGCAATGTGCATACCGTGCACGGCACACGGCTGACTCACCGGTGCAATACAGGTGGCCGGTGTTGCCCGGGCAGTATCGACCACACAGGCGACTCGTGTCACCTTCCCAGGTAAAGAGCTTCGCAGGACGGCTCGTGGCCGCCACGACCACGCCCTTCCTACGAGTCAGCATCGTCGTAGCTACTACGGCCCGAGGATGGAAGAAGCACGGTAGCGTCTGTACGGTCATGACCTCTTGTGTGCCGCGTGACGGAGGGCTGTGGTGCAGCGAGCGGGACGGGGGAAGCCTAGGGTGACAACGCAGCGCACTGAGCTACGTTTTACTGACTGCCAGCCGGACGCCATAGTTAGCAATATGAGGAGTGACAAAAAACATCCTTCTCGTTGTGGACATTACATTCAAGTACTAAATTGCAACGCAATGTGCTTCAAAGAAAATTTAAAGCGAACATATCGTGTATCCTTGTTAAGATTGTTAATGCTAGTGCAAGAAGCGGGATCCACAGACCGGGTTGATGTCTCCTTCCAATTGCCAGTAGGCTTTCCGGAGCGTCGCTAATAAGCAGCCTTTCCTGTGGTCGGTCAGCCTTTGCGTCGACTGACACTCCCTGTTGTCGGCTTTGCTGACGACACTGTGAGACCGCGATGTCGGCACCTGCAACGTTTCCGGTGCCAGAGAACGCCACAAGGACAAGCGTTCACATCGTATAATACACCGGTCAAAGACACCGGTGCAGACATATGTAAATGAGCCGAGCTGTGACGTGGCGTTAGAGCCGAGCTGTGACGTGGCGTTAGAGCCGAGCTGTGACGTGGCGTTAGAGCCGAGCTGTGACGTGGCGTTAGAGCCGAGCTGTGACGTGGCGTTAGAGTCGAGCTGTGACGTGGCGTTAGAGCCGAGCTGTGACGTGGCGTTAGAGCCGAGCTGTGACGTGGCGTTAGAGCCGAGCTGTGACGTGGCGTTAGAGCCGAGCTGTGACGTGGCGTTAGAGTCGAGCTGTGACGTGGCGTTAGAGCCGAGCTGTGACGTGGCGTTAGAGTCGAGCTGTGACGTGGCGTTAGAGTCGAGCTGTGACGTGGCGTTAGAGCCGAGCTGTGACGTGGCGTTAGAGCCGAGCTGTGACGTGGCGTTAGAGTCGAGCTGTGACGTGGCGTTAGAGCCGAGCTGTGACGTGGCGTTAGAGCCGAGCTGTGACGTGGCGTTAGAGCCGAGCTGTGACGTGGCGTTAGAGCCGAGCTGTGACGTGGCGTTAGAGCCGAGCTGTGACGTGGCGTTAGAGCAGAGCTGTGACGTGGCGTTAGTGGGTAACACCGTCTCTCGAATTATCCGTGAGATTGTCCGTGAATTCTCCGTGAGATGGTCCGTGAATTATCCGTGAGATGGTCCGTGAATTCTCCGTGAGATGGTCCGTGAATTATCCGTGAGATGGTTCGTGTTGTTGAACATACGGTATAGAGCCAAGTCCGGCGCATCGTACCAGGCTTTCTTGTGAGCATGTTCCTGGTAAGGCGAAGCATTTTCGCGGAAAGCTACAACGTGCCAACACAACATCATCAGCTCCGTGCCAACACAACATCATCAGCTCCGTGCCAACACAACATCATCAGCTCCGTGCCAACACAACATCATCAGCTCCGTGCCAACACAACATCATCAGCTCCGTGCCAACACAACATCATCAGCTCCGTGCCAACACAACATCATCAGCTCCGTGCCAACACAACATCATCAGCTCCGTGCCAACACAACATCATCAGCTCCGTGCCAACACAACATCATCAGCTCCGTGCCAACACAACATCATCAGCTCAACATCAACGTGCCAACACAACATCATCAGCTCCGTGCCAACACAACATCATCAGCTCCGTGCCAACACAACATCATCAGCTCCGTGCCAACACAACATCATCAGCTCCGTGCCAACACAACATCATCAGCTCAGGTACCGGTTCGATAGCAGCTGTTTCAGGTGAGTCACTCACATCCTGGAATGTCAGGGTAGCGTTTAACTGGCCTTGTAACCGGTTAAACGCTTGACAGACCACCCGAATGTATTGATTGCATCACACAAAAGCCACCGGCGTTCGCACCGGCTATTCTGTTCTGTAGACACCTGTCATCAAGGTGCTACCGGGCGTCCTGGGTGTCCCTCTCCTCCCTCTACCTCGCCCTGTCCGAAGGCATGACCCCAGGCGCCGTGTCGCCGACCTTTCGATCAGTGACGTGCTGATTATCGAGCCCTCCGGACGTGGCGGTCACAGCAGCGGGCCCTTCAAAGACGACCGTTCGCCACACACGCCGAGTCGAGCTGGGAGCGTGACAGGCCGACTTGGCTCGCTCGGACCACGTTCAAGGTCAGGGTCGATCATTCTGGACCGACCGATCTGGATAATGAGGGTCCAACCACTGACTAGGTCGGCTCGGTGTCTCATGGTGTGGCTGACGGTGGAGAAAGGGGTGGAGTGACGCACGGTGGAGAGAGGGGTGGTGTGACGCACGGTGGAGAGAGGGGTGGTGTGACGGACGGTGGAGAGAGGGGTGGAGTGACGGACGGTGGAGAGAGGGGTGGAGTGACGGACGGTGGAGAGAGGGGTGGAGTGGCGGACGGTGGAGAGAGGGGTGGAGTGGCGGACGGTGAAGAGAGGGGTGGAGTGGCGGCAGGTGGGGAGAGGGGTGGTGTGACGGACGGTGGAGAGAGGGGTGGAGTGACGGACGGTGGAGAGAGGGGTGGTGTGACGGACGGTGGAGAGAGGGGTGGTGTGACGGACGGTGGAGAGAGGGGTGGTGTGACGGCAGGTGGGACCGGGGAGAGGGGTGGAGTGGCGGCAGGTGGGACCGGGGAGATGGGTGCAGAGTGGCGGTGGACGACGGAGAGAGGGTTGGAGTGGCGGCAGGTGGGACCGGGGAGAGGTACCGCGGGTTGGACTTCCGATCTGTTGACGCAGGTCGCCGGGCCAGTGGCAGTGGAGGACGGCGAAAGTGACAGACGTCTGGAGCAGACCACTAGCTCGTGACCGAGTGCCGTCAAGTGGCACTCCCAGCTCTCAAGCAGGTGACCTTCAGAGACAATTTAATCGGAGGAATGGTACCATGAATCCGGCGGCGCCAGACGCGTGCTCTAGTGGCCAGAGAGCAGGCAATCTGATGCATATCGATACATAATTCCTTTGTGCTGCATGTACCCTAGCGACGGGGTAGAATCGAATCAGAACACTATAAACAAAGCCTGCGCCACCGATAGACAGGTGAAGAGAACTTCCAGATACTAATACGTGATTGATGCATGCGATACCAGGAGTCACAGACGCATACATCGTCAGGAAATTAGTTATCGATCAGCGACAGTAACGTACCAATTTGAAGGGAGCAGACTGGCAGTGAGCATATTAATTGTATCTTTACTCATACTAAGAAGGTGAAAATGAATATCGATGGTTATTTATGTAATTTTATAGAAGTCTTCAGTCAGAAAACAACGTTCTGTCTTGATCAATCGATAATCACATTATTTTTGCTATCAACCGATGCAGAAATATGACACAATTCCGATGCCAGTCTTTCCTTCTGGGAGCGCTCAAACAGTTCTGACACAGTCTTTTTCTTCGTACCACGTTTTTTAGCCCGATGGAAAGTGAGTTGACAACACCAGCCGTTCACATTTTCCTTCTACCAACCACATTTGTCACATAATTTCCAGTGATTCGGAATCGAACAGCTTTCTCGAAATTTTGCACCTTTGGAACCTTCGTGGTCAGCCCCCTCCTCCCCCTTACAACGCCCGATCACAAAATAGCATCTTTGGCCTCCTGCTGCCTGCCGCCAGACCGCATCAACCCGCTTTCAAAACGGAGAAAATAGTCGAGAAACTGCATGATGCGATGCTTCAGTTTCAGCACCAGTAATTCTCAAAGGACCGCTGTGCACTAAAAACATCGCATTGTCCCGACCATCACGTTTGTTCCGAGCCAGAAATCGCCTGAATAACACCCCCCATGCGGGACGATTAACCACGAACAACACAGCACGTACAAGGCAATTAACTCTAAACCGCTGATGGGTACGCGCATCACGTCGTCACACCTTCTGAAGAGCAAGTCATTTCATCCGCAGTCATTTCGACCATCCTGTCATCGGCAATGACTGGCCATGTCACGCACCCTATGTTACTCATCAGGGTCTGACCTGACCTGTCCTCACGGGGTGACCGACCGCGGATCGTCGTATGTCGTGATGACACAAAGAAAGCGCGTAACGTGACCGAACAAAAACACTGGACCAGTGAGTACAAAAACACTAATCGACCCGTGAGTCGTGACCCGTCATGTCGGCAGGGAAAACACCGCCGAAGTCAGGCTACGCTACTGGTCAGCTCCGCTTTCCCGATTCCAACTACTGAGTTACCCGCACAACGCTGTTGGCGGTGGTGCTCTCGCCCTGGCGGCCGTTGGCCCCCAACGGAAAGGCTTCTGGGCGTCAGACCCTCGCCGAAAACAATTACCCGCCGCCCACCTGGTCGGGCGGAGGGTCGGCTGTCTCTGTCTCCGCCGTTTCCTGTGCGGCCCTCCCCCTCCCTCCCTCCTCCGGTTACGGCCCAGGTGAAACAAAGCCGCCACCGTCGCCAAACCGGAGCGGACACAGCCGGCCGGCCTGCCGCCGGTGACGTCATCAGTAGGAGCTTTGACGTCATCATGGGAACGACAGACAGACAGACAGACACTACCTCCAGCCGTGGTGATGGGTGGCAGGTAAAGCTCATCATAGGGCAATTTTGATTGATCCAGGAGCTGTTGATAATGTACTTTTTCAGATTGTATTCTATTAGCTGGCCAATCCCGTATCATCCCGAAATGTCCCCATTTCCACCATTTCCACCCCATTCCCATTAAATATGGGAGTTCCGTGAAAACCTTTAGCAACAGCGACTTCCATACATCCCTCATGCCACGGCTCATGGCCGCCGTTTGAGAAAAAAAAGTCCGGGTTTCGAGGCATAAGAGGGTGACAGGTGACTGCACGGTTTTTGGTGTCTGTTATTAATGGGGATATGAATCACCCGCGACAAAGGCTGCAATTTAGGGAAGCGTCTTAAGTGGAACGAAGCAAATGGCGTAAATGAGAGTCATCCAAAAAGGCGCAGTTTATTTCGGAGACAAACTCGTGGGAAATGAGCTTAACTCTACAATTTTACCAAAGACCAGTCCAGCTTTAAAAACGAAACTGGGAAAGCCGAGTGAGCACTTCACGTAATATAAATAAAACGTAATGAAAATAAACCAATGTAATTCGTTTCCCCGATTGCGGAATCGGAGTGGAGTCAGAGTCAGGATGGATGTCAGAGTCCACTATGCAGTCTCAAATCCAGGTGTGTCGGACGAAGGCGGAGTCGGGATCGACCAAGCAGCATCGACCACGCAACCAGTATGTTCACCGGGTTTAGGGTCGAAATAGCCACAGCTGAAGTCAGAGCTGGGGCCAAGGCGATGTGCATCAGGTTAATAACCACAGCTGAAGTCAGAGCCGGGGCCACGGCGATGTGCATCAGGTTAATAGCCACAGCTGAAGTCAGAGCCGGGGCCAAGGCGATGTTCATCAGGTTAATAGCCACAGCTGAAGTCAGAGCCGGGGCCACGGCGATGTGCATCAGGTTAATAGCCACAGCTGAAGTCAGAGCCGGGGTCACGGCGATGTGCATCAGGTTAATAGCCACAGCTGAAGTCAGAGCCGGGGTCACGGCGATGTGCATCAGGTTAATAGCCACAGCTGAAGTCAGAGCCGGGGCCACGGCGATGTGCATCAGGTTAATAGCCACAGCTGAAGTCAGAGCCGGGGCCACGGCGATGTGTATAAGGTTGTTGACACAATTTGACTTCGCAATCCTGTAAATTCCTTCAAATATAAATAAAAAAGTATTAACGTAAAAAACTATGCACGGATCCGATTAAGGAACCGGTAGCCATTATCCCACTGTTAGCCCGTCTCCTGATAACCCCACCCCCACCCTCCCGCTGGGAGCACGCGGGGTTGTCTCCTGATTACCCCACCCCACACACCCGCCGGGAGGCTGCGGTTAACCCGTCTCCTGATTACCCCACCCCACACACCCGCCGGGAGGCCGCGGTTAGCCTGTCTCCTGATTACCCCACCCCACACACCCGCCGGGAGGCTGCGGTTAGCCTGTCTCCTGATTACCCCACCCCACACACCCGCCGGGAGGCCGCGGTTAGCCTGTCTCCTGATTACCCCACCCCACACACCCGCCGGGAGGCTGCGGTTAACCCGTCTCCTGATTACCCCACCCCACACACCCGCCGGGAGGCCGCGGTTAGCCTGTCTCCTGATTACCCCACCCCACACACCCGCCGGAAGGCCGTGGTTAGCCCGTCTCCTGATTACCCCACCCCACACACCCGCCAGGAGGCTGCGGTTAACCCGTCTCCTGATTACCCCACCCCACACACCCGCCGGGAGGCCGCAGGATTGTCTCTCTGTGAATGATTGGGTAACCCTTTCCCGCGTCACGCCGCCTTTCGACTGACCGTGTCGCCATTAGGGCGGCGTTAATTAATGTCCCCTCGGTCGGAGAGCAGAAGAGAAATGGTCACGTGCGTCCGGCGAAACTGCTGATCCAGAGCTGATCAGGGAGGTAGCCATGTGTCGAGCGAAGAGAGAGACCGAGAGACCAGCGAGTGTGGTGTCCTTCCATGTCCACTGTCCACTGTCCACTGTCCACTGTCCACTGTCCACTGTCCACTGTCCAACAATCTGCCCTCCCCCTCCCACTCCCGTTCTCTACACTGTTCTAAGCGATCCTGGCGAGCAGTCTTCCCGACTCGTTTCGCCTGTTCTCGCAGTCAAACCACGGCCGACGGAACTCCTGCCGACGGCCGCTGACGCTGGGCCGATCAGCCAGGCACAGACGGTTACCCGTTGGTGCGGAGCAGGTACGAGGTCGTGGGGCCAACCGGGACGGCCAGTTACATGCAAATACCGACCCAGGTCGCCATGCTAATGTGGTTCGTATCGCAGATTGGAGAGATCGACTGCCGCCGGTGACATGCATGCGGTGCCGTATTCGGGGGAGTCGGTCACCCAGGAGTCGCCGGTGACCGGTCAGCCGTGACCGGTGACCCGAAACAGAGGTCGGTCATCGGCAGTGGCCCGTGACCGACGGTCCGACCGTTGGACGCCGTCCCGAACAGGCACTGAAGAATCGATCACAGCCCGGGCGGCGGCGGCGGCGGCGGCAATGGTGGTGCCTGGTGGTGGCGTAGAGCTGCTAATTGTTCTAACACGGCCGGGTCACCGCGCCCGGAGGCCATGGACACGTGCGGTGGGACCTGGGGTCACAGCGAGGGCGGTTGAGGTCACCAGGTCAGCAAGGCGGCTATGTTCTCGCTTTGTAATAGTAAGCTGTTAAGTCGTTGGGCTGGAATGCTAGTGCGGGTATTATATATGTCTAGGAAGGAGATCTCGTTGGGCCGGTGGAACATCGCCTCTGACGAAGTACGGCCACACTAACTTATTGCGTCACGATAAAAACATCACCTCAAAGTCGTTCACCCAGTATGCTAAAGCTGAACCGTGAGGTAGCTGTTGTTTGTCTTTGAATCGTGTATGATGGTGAATATATTCTGCTCGCTTCGTTATGCGAAAAATATATCTTAATCTCCAACAAATGTCCTCGCAATGTGTGACGTAATGCCACTTTGGTAACTCTGTTTATCCAACAAAACACGACAGATAAAGAACCGGTTTGCATTCCGTCCTCTCGCACATGTGTGTCCCGCGCAGTAATCCGACCTCGGCATCACTACCTACCAAATGACATATATTTACCTCGTAATGCTATTCTCAGCCTGAAGTGGGTGTGATGTTATCGTAACCAAATCTGTCTGGAGTGCCCGACTGCGATCCGGCGTTCATCAGACGGACGCGACACGGCAGGACAGAAAAAGTCCAGTTCCGGTGACGCGCCGGTGTTTTGACATACCGGTGTTGTATCCTCACCTGTGTTTCCGCTGATTTCTGAGGAGAGGGGCGAGATCGGCTCTTCGGAGCTCGGTCCGGATCCGTTCGTCCGGATCCCACCAGCGTCGATGCCCAGCATTCGCGACATGCTGGATCCGTGGATACCGCCGCCCTATGTCCGGATACCGCCGCCCTGTATCCGGATACCACCGGGAGGACACAGGATACCCGACACGGCGCCGAGGAACGCGGCCACGCAGCTTCACTCAGCGGCAGCAGCGCGGGACCACATCCTGGAACAGAATGGTCGGCCGTTAGCCCGGGGAGTCGGTCGGTCGGTCCCGAGGGGCCGGCGGCGGTCCTGATCAGCACCACTGGGCTCATCCGGGCCGTGCAGCAGTGCAGCACGCACTAAACTCTAACAGCCGCCCGTAAACCGCCGGTTGCCCCAGGGATAGGCGCTACGGTCGCGTGCGGACGGCTGTTCGCTGCCTGAATCTGCCCCGAGGCGGTGATTGGTGATTCGATCGACGAACTGACGGACGGGAGCTGCTGGGCCTGAACGGCGCGTTCGACCGGGGAGCGGTCACCGTCGCCTGCCGCGCGTCGCCAGGCGGCGCGGCGGTGATCAAAGAGGCCACGGGCCCCATTGTATCGAATGGGATGTTTACTCGGCGTGTTGAAACGGCAGCGGGAGGCACCGTCGTGAACTGGACAGGTAAACTGAGCGGCAAAGGTGCGCAGCTGAGCCTGGGGCGAGGAGAAAACAAACGGAATAGATGAAGTCAGCGAGGAGAAAACAAACTGAAAGAAGGCACGTGTTTGGAGGCTACTGATGGTGCTACAAATATTGTCAGACGGACGAATGAGAAATTATTATCACTGAGTCACTGAGTCAGTGAGTTATACACGGATATAGCTCAATAGTTTACGTTCACTAAGCATGACAATAAGCCACACCCAGTTCGGCGTACGCTTGTGTTGCGTTAACTCATAACAATTACTTCCGTTCAAGGATGTGAACTGGAAAAAGTAATGGTCCGGCAAAATATAATGCCAACATTATGCACGGATAAGAAGCCAGCTAACAACAGTAGTCTTGGTCTAGTGCTTAGAAGTTATATTGCCTAAGAGACGGGAAAGTCATTGTTTTAAGGAGTTATCGGATTTAATCATACGCTGTCATAGCATTTCGTTTCAGCAAAAAAAGTCGTTTCTCTGACACGTTCCACTTAAAGGGACTATCCCACCTTAACGTTACATTTGAGTTGAGATAGCCATTTGTATGGCTAGGCATTGCAATTAAGTATGGTAGCAGTTAAAATGACCACAATGATCTAATCAAAAAGATATTCGAGTTTGCTTTTGACATCTGTAAAAAATAAGGCCCATGTGTATTTGAATAGGGACTCTAAACCGACAGCGTTGTCTCTTTACCCAACTGGTAATGATAGTTGACTTGTTGTAAGGTCAGCCTTGGAATATTTTCGTCTTTCATTTCTCGATCCCCGGGTGGTTCGCAATCTAAGCCAATCTAGACACCGGGTGGTTCGCTTTTAATGCGCAATAGATGTCGAAAAAATATTGTGCCATATATTTGGCAGCACAAAGGATTTCCCTGTTATGAAAAAGAACAAAATATGACGTCCCCAACCCAAATTTTCGCTTAAAACTAAAAGTTGAATATCTTCCAAGATAAACATTTTGTTTCGGAAAAAAAGTTCACGAACATGTTCAGCTGACCTCGCCTGACATGTAGATATACAATTAAGTGTGATTCAACAACTTTCACAAAGGTGGGACAGTCCCTTTAACAGGACCTATTGCTAATCAAAACACAACTGAAATCGTAGTTCGTACTCCTTCATGAGATTGATGGAGACAGGATAGAACGCAAACAAAAACGACTCAGAAGTGGAATCAGATTGGAGATGAAGACGTGACAGACGGGCGAAGTGTAACCAAATACAGTGAATATGTATTATAGACTGCATCATGAAGCCCCCGACGAAATATCGTGATAAATCACATCTAGTTTAAAGGAAACTGTTCAGCCTTAAAAAAGCTTTAAAAAAACTCAGAAATGATTGAGAGAAGCTAGAAATGAATTGCCATTTTACCATGTTACCATAAGCCATAATAATATATATGAACGCGGAAAAAGCAAATTATCATGTCAGTTATTTGGTTCCAATTCAGATATGTACGTGCGTAACGTATAATTCCACTAATAATATAGCTGAGAAAATTGTTTTTAGACGATTATCACGATATCTCTCTCAAAGCTCAATCGTGCAATGTGCAAATTAGGTACTGAAACAGCATGTTCTTGTCCAGCGCTATATATTTCAATGTTTATAATACTTATTCCCCAAGCCATACGTCATAATCATACGTCAAATCAGCAAATCAGCGATGGGAGACACGACGGATACTCGTTCCGACTTCTATAACTCTGGTAAGCCAATTTTAATTAATTAAGGAGTTTCTATGAAGATGTGAACACTTCTCAAGTCAATTTTCGAGCATGGAGAACAGCTTAGCTATCTCAACTCAAAAGCCCATTGACAAGGTGAACTGTTCTCTTTAAGCCGGTGAATAAGGAACAATAATGTGATCCAGGTTACGTTTCACTACGTATTTTCGCGTCCACAATCTTAAATACCTGACACCATTGTGTCGATAATTATTGATACTAATGAAAAGGACAATCTATGGCTCCCATTTAACCCTCGCCCGGGTAGGGCAAAATCACTACGTGTTCGGGTAGGGGGGGGGGGGGGGGGGGGACCACCCTCCCCCTTAGCGTTTCACCCCTAACTGAGCTAGAGCTTCGATTCAAAGACGAGCGTGTTGCTTTTGACGAGAGGAAGCCGCTGATATCCGATTTTAAGGTCTTGGGTCATTACATTATGTGACATTTGAAAGTCAATGACCCAAATGTCATCAAAATTGTAAATGCGTATACATTGAATTTTGTCGAGCTAGAATCCTGAATGAGCATATCATAATGCTTAATGGGTGCCAAATTTGAAATAAGCGTCACAAAATGTCCTAAAAACTGCCAAATTCCAAAAAGATCATGTCAGGTCATCTGAAGTCAGTGACCTCGGTTGACCTGTGGAAGCGCATGAGCCCAGTGGAACATATAATTATGTAAAATGGATCCCAAATTTGAAATCAGCGTCACAACATGTCCTAGAAACTGCTAGAAGCCAAAAACAAGTCATTTGAGGTCATCGGAGGTCATGACCTCAGTTGACCTCTGAAAAGGTCAATCGAGGTCACAATCTCAGTGGAAACCACAACTGTCACCTGGAAATACCTGTGCATATGCTCCTGAACAACACACACTCGGAAACTGCACAAGTTACAAGCATCGATACTGCGGGACGCCAGTTGCGCCTGACATGACCTTGAGAAACAGGTCATGTGGGTTAGAAATTAAAAATTATCAGAGTATGTGTCAAATAAAATTGTTCAAAAGTAGGGTACTGAAAGCTCCATCGCAATCGGTTAGAAACTACGTGAGTTATTCCAAACAAAATACAAACAGAGGGGGTGGCATCCACCCCCTATACCCGGACGAGGGTTAACACGCGCCCTGGAGGGCCTCTGATAATTACACGCCCTGGAGGGGGCGGATTCCGCCCCCCCCTATGATCTCGAAAACTACGCAACGTAGCGACAAGCGGGAAACGACGTTAGATAGCTCGAGACAAGCTCTTTCGAAAGTATTTCGTTATTTTTTTTTCTCAGGTCAATTTTGAGGTCACCAGAGGTCATAAAGGGTCAGATTTTCAAGTTTTCAAGACTTCGGTTCGAACACCCCCAAATATCTCGGGAACTATGATAGTTAGCAGCAAACGGAAAAAAGCAATTGAAAGTCATTGAAAAATGCAATCGACATAGGTGTCCTCAGATTTGAGCTCAGGTCAATAGTTTGGGCTACAGAGGTCATCGAATCTCAAAAAGGTGATTTTGTTTTCAAAACTGTTTTCCCCAAATAACCTTTTACCTAATAAAGATAAAGCAATAATGTTTACGCCATCGCGTCTGTCTTGTCAAGGCGCTTCGAATCATGTTCATGGTGACCGGGTTAGGTCAACTTAGAAATTTGACCTCAGGTCAAGGTCAAGTGGTGACCCAAGTTGGTCATGTTGCATATTGGGAGACGTGTCTCGACGAGACAAACATATTGTACCGTTTTCTCTTCTCTATCTTCATTATGTCGATAGTTATTGATAAAACCGTGTTGGCGGTCACAAAATTGACCTGACCTTAGGTCACCGATATTAGAAATCCGAGATAAACAAATTGTTGGTATCTATTATCGTATGAAGTCCTGCAAGATTGAAACTGATCGGCGTAAAACTGTGGCTGTGGTACTACTGCAATCGTTTTGGAGTTGAGGTCATCACATGACCTGGTCTGGTGACCTGACCTGAGATGACCTGAGGCCAAGAATTTTACATAATGCGGGAAGTTCATTTCTAAACAGGTATTCAAAAAACGGCGGCGCTGCGCGCCGCCGTTTTTGCGCTATCCTCGAAAAACCGGAGGGGTGGGCGGATTTCGCTCCCCCTCCAGGGCGCGTGTTAACTCATCAATTCCAGCGCGTGTTAACTCATCAACTCCAGCGCGTGTTAACTCATCAACTCCAGCGCGTGTTAACTCATCAATTCCAGCGCGTGTTAACTCATCAATTCCAGCGCGTGTTAACTCACCAATTCCAGCGCGTGTTAACTCATCAATTCCAGCGCGTGTTAACTCATCAATTCCAGCGCGTGTTAACTCATCAATTCCAGCGCGTGTTAACTCATCAATTCCAGCGCGTGTTAACTCATCAATTCCAGCGCGTGTTAACTCATCAATTCCAGCGCGTGTTAACTCATCAACTCCAGCTGTTTCAAAGATAGGATGCAGACACGTGAAGATGGCATTAATATTAACAGGAGTTCAACACTTATGTGAACGATTATCTACAAACTAACCACTGAACTTTATCGACTAAAGAAACAAAACTTGGCGAAGCTTTTTTATGATAAATCAGTTTGAAAGCCAGTCATTCAATACAAATAATCTACTAACGTTATTTAAAAACCGGCTTCATTAAACATATCAACGATGCCCGATCACGTGACGTGACAACGATGCCCGATCACGTGACGTGACAACGATGCCCGATCACGTGACGTGACAACGATGCCCGATCACGTGACGTGACAACGATGCCCGATCACGCTTGTAAAATTGGTCTAGATTACACCTTTATGCCTACAACCTAAATGCTAAATGTTCGCATGACTAAGTGTATATATTTAGGCCGATACCGATAGCTGAATTTAAGAGGCAAACAAGAGAAGTTGGCTTCCTAGGCACATAATTCAAAACTCTTCAACGAAATAGCTAGGAACATCTCCAAGGCTTCATGGCGCTCTTTTTTTATTACAGAATCCTCTTTTAATCTTTAGCATATGAACCCATACTTGTTTAATTCATTGAGGATTACACAGTCAAATTAAACATTCTGGTAAACAGTAAGCGTACGGGATGCTGTTATTACAGACAGTTACACCTCTTCCATGATTTTCATATAATATTGTTCAAACATTGCACATCAATATTTCAGCGACGCGCACTGCTTGCTTGAACAACTCCATCAAGCCAAACGGCCTCGAGATAGGCGTTTCTGGCCGCTCGTATGCGGCTCTCCTGATCAGCATGAGGCACGTACAGACCGGGAAATAACACTTCGGTCAGCACCGCACCACCACTGACTGACCGCGGAGCAGAAAGAGACGGCGGCGCAGGACGTGACTGGCGTGACTGACGTGACTGACGTGACTGGGATGTAACTGACGAGGCCGGGGCAGCTGATGTGACGTCACAGACCTCGCCGGGCGGCGGAGGGCGTGGGTGAGGTCGTGGGAATAAAGACCGGACGTCCGATCGGAAACCTGACCCGCTTCACAAACGCTTTTCGTTTAGTGAATACATCTGAACATAGGCTTACATAGACATCTGAATGGTTTCACGTGACATATGTATGCGACTTGATGACAGGTGCTTCACGACATGACCTCAAATTCCAATCCTTGGTCCAGTCCGTGCCCCACAAACGGCTGACTCCCCGCCCAGCGCCATGCCGAGCCATTCTAGTACCGTACTCCGCACCGCATCACACCGCATCAACACATTCAACAGCTCATCCTCTCGCCAGCACCACGTGCAAAAGGGTAATTACTCGCTGGGAGTAACAGTTAACCGGCGCCGCTGTCGGAGCCCTGAGGCGCCGACCGGAAGACGCGGTGTTCGGACTGAGACGCCGACGAATCTCACACGGAGTCGGTACGTAGTGGTACGACTGTCCGGGTCCGCCCGCCCGCCACGCGGGGTGGCCGGAAGACGCAGAATCGCCGCCCGCGCACAGGAAATGACCTGGGATAGTTATGTGGTCATTAGTGGAATTGGGAAGGATGGTGGTGCTGAGGTCAACCGCAAGGCGTGCGTGTGCGTGCGTGCGTGCGTGCGTGCGTGCGTGCGTGTGTGTGTGTGTGTGTGTGTGTGTGTGTGTGTGTGTGTGTGTGTGTGTGTGTGTGTGTGTGTGTGTGTGTGTGTGTGTGTGTGTGTGTGTGTGTGTGTGTGTGTGTGTGTGTGTGTGTGTGTGTGTGTGTGTGTGTGTGTGTGTGTGTGTAGGTGTGTGTAGGTGTGTGTAGGTGTGTGTAGGTGTGTGTAGGTGTGTGTGTGTGTGTGTGTGTGTGTGTGTGTGTGTGTGTGTGTGTGTGTGTGTGTGTGTGTGTGTGTGTGTGTGTGTGTGTGTGTGTGTGTGTGTGTGTGTGTGTGTGTGTGTGTGTGTGTGTGTGTGTGTGTGTGTGTGTGTGTGTGTGTGTGTGTGTGTGTGTGTGTGTGTGTGTGTGTGTGTGTGTGTGTGTGTGTGTGTGTGTGTGTGTGTGTGTGTGTGTGTGTGTGTGTGTGTGTGTGTGTGTGTGTGTGTGTGTGTGTGTGTGTGTGTGTGTGTGTGTGTGTGTGTGTGTGTGTGTGTGTGTGTGTGTGTGTGTGTGTGTGTGTGTGTGTGTGTGTGTGTGTGTGTGTGTGTGTGTGTGTGTGTGTGTGTGTGTGTGTGTGTGTGTGTGTGTGTGTGTGTGTGTGTGTGTGTGTGTGTGTGTGTGTGTGTGTGTGTGTGTGTGTGTGTGTGTGTGTGTGTGTGTGTGTGTGTGTGTGTGTGTGTGTGTGTGTGTGTGTGTGTGTGTGTGTGTGTGTGTGTGTGTGTGTGTGTGTGTGTGTGTGTGTGTGTGTGTGTGTGTGTGTGTGTGTGTGTGTGTGTGTGTGTGTGTGTGTGTGTGTGTGTGTGTGTGTGTGTGTGTGTGTGTGTGTGTGTGTGTGTGTGTGTGTGTGTGTGTGTGTGTGTGTGTGTGTGTGTGTGTGTGTGTGTGTGTGTGTGTGTGTGTGTGTGTGTGTGTGTGTGTGTGTGTGTGTGTGTGTGTGTGTGTGTGTGTGTGTGTGTGTGTGTGTGTGTGTGTGTGTGTGTGTGTGTGTGTGTGTGTGTGTGTGTGTGTGTGTGTGTGTGTGTGTGTGTGTGTGTGTGTGTGTGTGTGTGTGTGTGTGTGTGTGTGTGTGTGTGTGTGTGTGTGTGTGTGTGTGTGTGTGTGTGTGTGTGTGTGTGTGTGTGTGTGTGTGTGTGTGTGTGTGTGTGTGTGTGTGTGTGTGTGTGTGTGTGTGTGTGTGTGTGTGTGTGTGTGTGTGTGTGTGTGTGTGTGTGTGTGTGTGTGTGTGTGTGTGTGTGTGTGTGTGTGTGTGTGTGTGTGTGTGTGTGTGTGTGTGTGTGTGTGTGTGTGTGTGTGTGTGTGTGTGTGTGTGTGTGTGTGTGTGTGTGTGTGTGTGTGTGTGTGTGTGTGTGTGTGTGTGTGTGTGTGTGTGTGTGTGTGTGTGTGTGTGTGTGTGTGTGTGTGTGTGTGTGTGTGTGTGTGTGTGTGTGTGTGTGTGTGTGTGTGTGTGTGTGTGTGTGTGTGTGTGTGTGTGTGTGTGTGTGTGTGTGTGTGTGTGTGTGTGTGTGTGTGTGTGTGTGTGTGTGTGTGTGTGTGTGTGTGTGTGTGTGTGTGTGTGTGTGTGTGTGTGTGTGTGTGTGTGTGTGTGTGTGTGTGTGTGTGTGTGTGTGTGTGTGTGTGTGTGTGTGTGTGTGTGTGTGTGTGTGTGTGTGTGTGTGTGTGTGTGTGTGTGTGTGTGTGTGTGTGTGTGTGTGTGTGTGTGTGTGTGTGTGTGTGTGTGTGTGTGTGTGTGTGTGTGTGTGTGTGTGTGTGTGTGTGTGTGTGTGTGTGTGTGTGTGTGTGTGTGTGTGTGTGTGTGTGTGTGTGTGTGTGTGTGTGTGTGTGTGTGTGTGTGTGTGTGTGTGTGTGTGTGTGTGTGTGTGTGTGTGTGTGTGTGTGTGTGTGTGTGTGTGTGTGTGTGTGTGTGTGTGTGTGTGTGTGTGTGTGTGTGTGTGTGTGTGTGTGTGTGTGTGTGTGTGTGTGTGTGTGTGTGTGTGTGTGTGTGTGTGTGTGTGTGTGTGTGTGTGTGTGTGTGTGTGTGTGTGTGTGGGTGTGTGTGTGTGTGTGTGTGTGTGTGTGTGTGTGTGTGTGTGTGTGTGTGTGTGTGTGTGTGTGTGTGGGTGTGTGTGTGTGTGTGTGTGAGAGAGTGTTCGCGTGTGTGCTCGGTACCATGGGACTGACGAGGCAGGGGGTGTAACAGCCAGGCCATTGGTAGTGGTCAAGCCAAGCGCTGAAGGTGAAAATAGTCCCAATTATTCAACTCTGCGTGCGTGATATAGTGGTCAAAAGCAAGGGCTATCCTGGTGTGATTGATGAACAACTCAAGCGTCATGAAAAAAAGCGTCAACTCAAGCTAGCCAGACTGTGAGTAAGTATCGGTAGCCTCGGTGACCTCGCAGGTGGTGTGGTGCCGGTGGCAGCGTATGAAAGCGGCTGAGGATCAGACAGCAGGCGCGCCTGGCTCGGTATGCCTGGCGCTGCAGCAGCTGGTCGATACAAGTGTCAACATCTGACGCCGGGTATCAGCAGCCGGTTACCATGGTAACAACACATGGCGTCCCCTGAACGTCGTCCGTCGTCGAGGGACGCTATTGATTTGTGGATTACCGTGATATTTAGAAGGGGGGTGGGGATGTGGGGGGGGGGGGGGGGGGTATAATACGTTTTAGAGCTAGAAAATGACGAGCATGGCACATGACAGAATAGAAGCATGACAAATGAAGCAGCAGCAGCAGCAGCAGTATCGTATCAGAAAGTAAAGCACTTATTATATATGAAGAGAATAAGTTCAGACATTGCCCGCAGCATCCGCATTTGGACCAGACGAAATCAGCGGACAGCGGCATATAAGTGAGGGAGGGTAAAGTTTTGATGACACATGTATATCCAAGTGATGGACTTTGGCATCGTTAAGTATTGTCTCTACGAGGGATTTTTTGTATGTTTGTTAAGAAATCAACAAACGCTGATCCCCCGTGTAGACGACGCCCAATGGACCGGATCGTTTTTTGTATGCTGAAAAAGCTGAAACCCTAAAAAACGCACTATTTAAATATCTGAAAACCTTGAAAATATATTAAAAAAGGGAAAAACATCCGTCGTTGAGACAGGCTTTTAGGCTCTTTTGCCTGAAATATAGATGTTGACATGCCGTGCCAATCTTCACAGTCATTTGCACCGAATATGTTACTCTAATGAAGGAGGCTTGCAGACTGGCAAACCGAACTTGCTGCCGCCGGACGGTGCGCTCCGACTGCAATGATTGCCGCCGGACGGTACGCTCCGACTGCAATGATTGCCGCCGGACGGTACGCTCCGACTGCAATGATTGCCTCCGGACGGTACGATCCGACTGCAATGATTGCCGCCGGACGGTACGTTCCGACTGCAATGATTGCCGCCGGACGGTACGCTCCGACTGCAATGATTGCCTCCGGACGGTACGCTCCGACTGCAATGATTGCCGCCGGACGGTACGATCCGACTGCAATGATTGCCGCCGGACGGTACGTTCCGACTGCAATGATTGCCGCCGGACGGTACGATCCGACTGCAATGATTGCCGCCGGACGGTACGTTCCGACTGCAATGATTGCCGCCGGACGGTACGATCCGACTGCAATGATTGCCGCCGGACGGTACGCTCCGACTGCAATGATTGCCGCCGGACGGTGCGCTCCGACTGCAATGATTGCCGCCGGACGGTACGTTCCGACTGCAATGATTATGGTCGGTAAATATTTACCCGCGGTAAGCTACCAGTCGCATACCTATATCGTTACATATATGCAATATGCATACGTCAGAGACACAGTATCGAGTATGATATTATGGAGGAGTTGGGAGCGCATATCCAATGAAAGAATGTGTACAATATTAATTGTTCTGTCAAATGACACAGCGACTGGAAAAATCCTGACATTTTTTTCTCCTGATTGACACCTATTTCTTTAGCAATATCGGAAATTCTGGCAAAATTGATAATTCCGCAAGTATCTTTTAAAGTGCATAGTACATACAAATATATGCAGAATGCTTGGCAAAATGACAATGCCATAAATTACACCTCTTCATTTATCATACATTCAATTTCATAACAACGGCACTTTCAGAAGCGCTGCCAATTAATTCCGTACGCCAGTGCATGATACGCTCATCCTCGGAAATAATCGTCCAATAACCCTGCCACGTTCAAAGACCTTCATATTTCATGCGTTTTTCTGTTTCACGAAGCACAAATTCTCGGGCTCGCCGGTTCACCTAATCTGCCTTACGCAATCCTCCACGGCTCATGCCTCTCTACCGCCCACACGGAGCCCCGATCTGCCGCGACGGTTACCAAATGTTACCAAATGTGAGCGGCGTACCTCCTGTGAACCAGCCTCACACAATCAGGGTCCGCTTCTCACGGGACACCGCGACGAAAGTTTGACAGTCGACAGGGCCGACCTTGAGACAGACACAGCCTGCTGCCGACTTCGGTCCGCCGCCCCCGCCAGGTGGGCGGATCTGAGCCGCTGATTGGGTTCAAACTTCAAAGGTGACCAAGTGAGGAGTGGTTCTCAGATCGGCGGCGTCCTGTGGACATCCGGAGGACTCCGGCAGGACCCAGGGAGGACCCAGGGAGGACCCAGGGGATCCCGGGAGGATTTCATGAAGACCTGAGAGGACCTGGGAGGACCCCAGGACCCCGTCCCCGGGAGGAGCCAATGAGGACCCACGGAAGACCCCATGATGACCTTAGGAAGACCCCATGAGGACTCCGGGAGGAGCTCATGAGGACCCCGAAGGACCCCTGGGAGGACCTCAGGACAGGAGGACCCCGGGAGGACCGCTGGAGGACCAAGGGGATCCCGAGAGGATTTCATGAAGACCTGAGAGGACCTGGGAGGACCCCAGGACCCCGTCCCCCGGGAGGAGCCCATGAGGACCCACGGAAGACCCCATGATGACCTTAGAAAGACCCCATGAGGACTCCGGGAGGAGCTCATGAGGACCCCGAAGGACCCCTGGGAGGACCTCAGGACAGGAGGACCCCGGGAGGACCGCTGGAGGACCCTGGGAGGACTCAGGAGGACCTCCGTCAAGTAGCAGACGACTCCCGCCGGACGTGGCCTTCGTGGCTGGCCAAACGCGGTAACGTGGCCCGTTGGGGGGTGGGTAGGTGGGGGCGGACGTCCGGCCGGCTAGTGTCTGGCCGGAGGTGGGACGGACGCCTAGACGACCAGACGTTCCAAGGCCCGTCCACAGCAGGAGACCCGGCTCGCTCCCCGCTCGGAGAGAAGCCTTGGCTGTTTGCATATACGGTGTGCACTGCTGTCCGGGCCGTGTGCGGTGTCTGTGCATCACATATTCCCGACTAATGTTCAACTCGCCGGATTGTACTTCTTATAGCTGAGATGGTTGAAACGTTGAAATGTGTGCATTTGTTAGCCGTTTGTTCTTTGTTGGGTGCATTACAGCCCGGGTTTGGCCACTGTCCTTCAGTAATGCTACTCTGGCGGGCATTCGTCTGATGTTCGACTTGGCTGGACTATGACTCTGAGTCAGAAGTGTCAATTGGCACATGTGTCATGTGTTACACATCACCATAACTGCGGCGACATCCCGACACCATGTCTGCACACTACCTGACCCGCTGCCCCCTCCCCCCCCTCAGCCTGTCCCTAACGGGAAACTTCACTTGTGTCATTTGACACGCCAACTGAACCGATCTCGACGCGCCCCTCCGGTTTCTAATATGGGACTATTTCATATAGCACGATCAATTTATCTACGAACAATATGGAGTACTGTCATGAGAATAGATTAGCTTCATGCCTTTGAACATCACTTGGACATTGCCTTGCTTATGCCATGACATGCTACATTTATTCTGCCGATTGTTTAGTGGGAAGGAAGATACAATTTCGGACTTGGGACGTTCTTTTCCGGCCTTATTGGTTTTGATTCACAAGCTACCCCAATTCACCACTAGCTCATAGTTGTATCGGAATGATTCGTTAATTTACGCGCATATCAGCAGGATAAACCAGTGACCAACAGCAGACCCACTCGTCGCCAGGGCAGGCGGCCTACCAGGCGACCGACTCTTATGGCGCATCCTGATGTTACAGAGAGGGAGCAACAACAAACGCTAACGGTATTTTGGTCTACATTTGTTGAAAAAAGAACATGTCCATTACAACTACAATGCATGGCACGGCCCACGGTGACCAGCAAGGTGTGCATATTATAATATACAGCAGCCACCAGGCACGTAGCCAGGATTTCGTCCAGGGGCGGGGGGTGTATCGAAAGGGCCCCCTTCCCGAGCGTTGAAAGGGCCAAACAAAACGGATGAAAGGGCACGTTACAAGGGTGGAGATTGAGAATGCAGTATGACAGGTATGGCATGGGCCATACCAACTTTGGAACCAGCGATACCAATTTGGAATCGGATATACCATCTTTTATATTTTTTTAGGCTCAAGACCCGGAACTCTGAAATACATTGAGCCGCGGAGCGGCTGCGAATTTTTTAGTCTTATGCCTTGGACATGCATTCTCATCAATGCCTCGTATTGCGTATGGTGCAGACCTCTCAAAATCTTATTGTGCGGTTAAAAGTGCGGTAAAAAAGTGCTAAAGGGAACTATTTTGCCCAATCATATAGGAAGTAGCAACATAACACATAAATGCGCCGAAAAACGGCACAATTTTTTACCCGCATATAATATAATTAAAACCCGCAAAAAATAATAGTTAAATTGCGCTGCGGAGCGGTGGAAATTTGTTAGTTTTGTTCCCTGCACAATTCTTATTGTTCAAAAGCGCAGGGTCCCTTCAGATCGTCTAGGGGCCGCTCCGACCTTTTCAACGCCCTTCCGACCTGTTTAGGGACTCATCTGGGATCCGCGAAAAGACGTGGAAATGATGTGGAGTGGGTGATTTATATTAAATACAAAGAGGACTTACTCCACAAAAAAAAAAATCGGAGCTTTCGGGTATTCGGGTTCATTGCTCGTCTTAAAGACGAGCAATCACCTGTTACCGAATGCCTCTTACTGCTGACGAAAGGGTGTTACAATATACCCGAAAGCTCCGATTTTAATATTTGTATTGTGGAGTAAGTCCTCTTTGTATTTAATCCTAATCTGGGAGCTCTACGTGCTCTGGGCCCTCCCGGTCTGGCCAGGGACCCCTGGCCTTCCAAGAAGCCCCTCTTGTGTGTCAAGGGGCCAATTCGGCATGTTCAGACGTCCTTCCGAACTGGCCAGGGACTGCACTTGCTGGCTTTGTCGCCCTGCCGACATGCTCAGGGGCTCCTCCGGTCTGGCTAGGAACTCATCCGGCATGTTCAAAGGCCCTTCCGACCAGCCCAGAGACCCTTTCGGTCCAGCCAGGGGCCCCTCTGACTTGCCCAGGAATCCCTCCGATCTACCAAGCGACTCTTCTGGTCGGACTTCGCTGGCTGCTTTGTCGCCCTGCCGACATGCTCAAGGGGGCCTCCGACCTGCCCTGGGGCCCCTCTGTGCTTGCTAGGGGCCAATTCGGCATGTTCTGGGACCCTTCTTACCCGCCCAGGGGCCCTTTCGGTCTAGTCAGGGGCCCCTCCGATCTGCACAGTGACCCATTTAACTTTCCAGGGGCCCTCTGATCTGTCCAGGGGTCCTCCAGCCTTCTAAGGGGCCCTTCCGACCTGGCAAGGGACTGCTGGCTGCTTTGTCGCCTTGCCGACATGTTCAGATGACCCTCCGACCTGCCCTGGGACCCTTCTTACCCGCCCAGGGGCCCTTTCGGTCTGGTCAGGGGCCCCTTCGATCTGCACAGGGACCCATTTAACTTTCCAGGGGCCGTCTGATCTGTCCAGGGGCCCTCCAGCCTTCTAAGGGGCCCTTCCGACCTGGCAAGGGACTGCGCTGGCTGCTTTGTCGCCCTGCCGGCATGCTCAGGGGCCTCTCCGACCTGCCCAGGGGCTCCGCGGTGCTGGCTAGGGACCCATTCGACGTGTTCAGGGGGCCCTCTGACCGCTCAGGGGCCCTTTCGGTCTGACCAGGGGCCCCTCTGACATGCACAGGGCTCTTTTGAATGCCCAAGGGGCGCTCTGGTCTTTCAGAGAGGGCCCTTGTGGCCCCAAGGGTCTCTGAAGTGCTCTAAACTCTTTAAAGACCACGCTTCGCGAGGTCTTCCGACTTTTAAAGAGCCCATGATACCGCGCTTTCGTCGGCCCTTTTCGGCGAGCGCAGCGCGCCGAAAAGGGCCCCTGACCTCCAGGGGGGGGGGGGGGGGCGCCTCCCCCTTGGCTACGTGTCTGGCAGTCACATCCGAGACACAAGTCCATTGTCACAGTGTTGTCCTTACTCCGTGGTCTGACTCTGGACACTCTGATACTCTTGACTCCGATTCATCAAGGAAGGAAGCCATAATACGATCCCGACAAGCTTCTGGGGCTGCAGTAACTAACAAGACATCGCAAACAAAACGGAAGTCTGTCCAACTCGGCCTCGTGCAGCCTCTCCCACGACTGGCGGGGACAAGTGTCCCAGCAGGGAAAGTCGAACGGCGTGTCAGTCGCAGTGCGCCGATGTATTCAGCTCTATCGCGGGGCCAACCCCGGGACCCGACCGGTCCGGTCTGGCAGAAGGTTGGTCTATCGCGGGGCCAACCCCGGGACCCGACCGGTCCGGTCTGGCAGAAGGTTGGTCTATCGCGGGGCCAACCCCGGGACCCGACCGGTCCGGTCTGGCAGAAGGTTGGTCTATCGCGGGGCCAACCCCGGGACCCGACCGGTCCGGTCCGGTCTGGCAGAAGGTTGGTCTTCCGCTGGCCGGCGATCAAATGGAGAACGTTAGCAAACTACGGAGAGCGTTGTCAGGCAGAGATGCGCCGCCTCCAATGCAGTGATCTGAACGTGTCTGACAGAGCTGGCAGGAGTCGAGCGGGAATCGAGGGACGAGGACTCACGAGGATGAGGTCGGTAACTGGAGGGGATGGAGGCGGCACTGACTTTGATGTGTACCTCAAACATTCCATTGCCGTGTATATACAGATCGGTCAATGATTAGGTTGTTTTAACATCACCAGTAGAGCCCTTCATGGAATGGGAATCCCCATGGAACCCATGGAACGGGATGGAAATGGGGGGAATGGGGCATTTTTTTTAAAAAAATGTAACGGGTTGGAACGGGTTTGGGACAGACCATATAATGTTTTAGCACCACAAAAAGTGAAATATGCTGAAACGGGTGGGAATGGGAGCCCCATCAATTATGAATTCGGATTAAACGGGTTTGGGTCTGGCTCAATGTACAGGAATGGGATGGGGGCTGAAAATGTGTCCCATGCTCTAATCGCCAGGCCTATCTGTATGTATGTATGTATTCACGTAATTCCATTATCTTGGTAACTGGCGATTTTTACTGAAATTAGCAATGCTAAATAACACAACTATGGAAAGAATGTTATGCACCAAATGTCATTTAGATCGGTAAAGATGTTCATGAGTTTGCATTTGTGAACGTTACCGATCGAATTTAAAGCGTGACCTTCAAGTAAGCCAAAACAACAATGATTCATTCAAGTGTAATAAACTTCACGTATGTACGCGCGTTTACTCTGGTAAGTGTACACAACTGCGTGTGTCATAAATCGCTCCAAGGTTTTCTCCCCCGGCATAGATTGTAAAGATTGTGTTGATAACAGCTTGTCTAGGCGAGCTCGAGCTCAAACATCGGTGGCTATCAGATAAACATAACGAAGATGTTCCGCAGCGAACAGCCGCGACACGCGCACGGCCGGTAAACAAAAACATGTGACGGTGAGTGCGTAGCTGGTAAACAAAACAGTTTCTGGGAAACTTACAGCTGGCATTCACTGGGACACTTCTCTCAGATATAAACTGTATGAACTGCTTTGAAATGAGGGCCAAGTATAACTAAGGTATCATTTGACATGCTTCCGGTACAGACAAAGTCAGTTTTAGAAACTAACAGGACTCCGTTCTGACCTCTGTTAGATTGCTCGGATTACTCATTCGTTGTCAAAATTTACCTAATCGACTGTTGGACAACGCATGTTTTTAAATATCATCGCTCAGCTTTGGACAGGCATATTTGTTAGCAAATACGCTGTGTAGTTTAAGCAAACATGAAATAGCTTCCTTATGTTGCAACAACTATTTATACCTAATACCGGGTATATACAGATCGGTCAATGAGTATACTATTTATACCTAATACCGGGTTGTAGGGAACAAAGTTGGATAATCGATGCGTTGATCAACAGGCCACTATAATACAAGTGTGGTCGATGAGCCATATCTAGCGACCAGATCGATTGCCTTCCAATCCAGAAACTACAATCTAATATATTAAAGAGATGAGTATCACTCGATTTTAGCATAAGGTAAAATATTATCACTGAATAATCATGGCACGTTTAGGTGCAAGTGATGTCGAGCTCTTCATCTCCGCGCAACGTAAAACGTATCAACAACCCAAAATGATAACGTAACGTGCAGAGAGTAAGCAAACAACGGGCAGTGTCTGCTGTCTCAATCTTAAATAACCGAATTTATCAGCACAGCATTACAACATCGAACGACGTACAAACAATACCGGTCTGGTTTATCAACAGAAAGATGCTCCTCACCTCAAACTGACGTCGATTTAAGTGCTGGTAGACCGATGTGGACGGCACACGCTCACACCCCCAACACGAGGTCACTTCGGACGGTACTGAAATGACAGCGGGCAGGTGGCCTTACCGCACCAACCACCTGTCCCTGGCCTCCGTGGAAGGGCACGTAAGCAGCAGTTATACTTTTCTGCTATAGATGTCGCCCTGAAGCACTGGCGAACTTTGTTGAATTATGTTGAGTGAATAGGTGGCGCCACAGGAGAATGGAGGCATGCCTGTTGAGTCGATCACGTTTTAATCTTATTTGTAACAGGCAGTGGCGGATCCAGGGGGGGGGGGGGCGTAGGGGCTGAAGCCCCCTGCCTTAGAAAACGGCGCCCTTTTTGTATAGGATTGCCCGGCGCCGAAGGCGCCGTAGCGTTTTCGGGAGGCCGCCAGGGCGCCCTTGCGTCTACCAACAGCATCGTAGCACTCTTGGAAGGCACCCTGGCACCCTCAGAAGACATCTTGCCGCCCTCACAACGCATTATGCCGCCCTCGGAAGGTACATCGCCGCCCTCGGAAGGCATTATGCCGCCCTCGGAAGGCATTATGCCGCCCTCGGAAGGCACCATGCCGCCCCCGTCACCGAGGAAATATGCCGCCCTCAGGCCTGAAGCCCCCTGCCTTAGAAAATCCTGGATCCGCCCCTGGTAACAGGGTGGGGGGGGGGGGGGGCGGATTCCGCCCCCTCATGTTTTCCCCAAATATCTCCCGAACGGCTAGGACCAGACCCATGACATTTTAGGTTTTTCCTAGAATTGAATTCCGCATATGGAGTCAAAATTATGCGTTCTGAACCTGAACAGAGGCGGTTCCAGCGCACGTTTTTGGGAGGGTTCTGGGGCGACATTTGGCGATAATACGGGAAATGCGATCTTCACGGTTTCTTCATAACTGCCTCAAGTGTGAAGGAGTTACATCGGTTTACGGTTACGGTTTACGATGACAAGTGCAAATTAGTTGAATGTTAATGCAATATAAAAATTGCATGGCAGAGGCGGTTTCAGGGGCTTGTAAAGGGGGTTTCCAGGAAGTATTCAATGCTTGGCGGGAAGCCAATAGAGCGATGTAAGGGGCATTTATATCTATCAAGATGTAAAAGACAGCTTCTCCTTCCATTATTTCCATAATTTATTACACATTGCTCGGATTACTTGCAGGGGCGTGTCAGGCACATGGAAGGGGGGGGGGGGGGGTGACTGGCATGGTGATGACGATATGCTAGCGATTACAGCGCAATACACAGTTAGTTTATAATGCTATATGCAGATATGAGGCCAGGAGAGGAAATTAAGTCATTTCTTTGCGGAGGCGCGCTCAGGAATGGAAGAAAGGGGGTCATATTATTGCAAGGAAACTAAGATGCATGGGCCAACAATGACATAACATACCGCAGTTTTTGGATTAAACATGCTCCACATGATATTCTACGAACGATTATAAGATAATAGGCGAGTCCAGGTAGGGTAAAAAGGTGGGTAAGCAATGTGAATTGAAGTTGTAGATGAAATAGTCATTGTTGACTAGTTAGTATCATAATAGCGGATACTATACCTATCAAAAGGTCTTGCGCCTCCCCAGTTTGGATCCTGGATACGCCTATGATGAAGTACAAGATGCAAAAAGGAACTATCTATGATCAGTAACTTAATTATAGTGCTGGGTAGCAACTTGCCTGCGGTTACTATCTTTTCCCCTATTTTACCTCTCTTTTCACTGACCTGGTACCGCCTATGACAAAAAATATGTTTAATAACTGCTTTTGTTAATGTCACAATAACACACCATTTCATTTATACAAACAACATCAAAAAATGGTTTTATTACGCATTTACTTCACCCCCATATTGAGTGACCTGCACACGCCTATCATTTTTGAATTTTAAAAAAGTCATCGCCACATATTTATTTCCAATGAATTCTCTATCGATCCCCATTAGTTGCGTTAAAATCGGTGGATAGACATGACAGCTGTGTTGGATCACAAATACCTCTAAAATTTATAGTTTTTGCCCCCCTCCCCCTGTTGCCCCCTATCACAAATTTCGTTTATTTTGTATTTTTTAGAAATGTAGATAGTGTTGAGGGGAATAATATGCCGTTTTATTTGAGAAAATCAGACGGGTAGATCTCTAGATCTCCGGGGGGGGGGGGGGGGGGGGTGCGGAATCCGCCCCCTCTTACAAATAGGGGTAGCCAGGAGCTTGTTACAAATAGGGTTAAGACTATTTGCCTGGGAGTACTCGAGTGCAATTTTGATCGAAAGTAGAACATCTCCTTAAGTAAGACAAGTTTGTGGGGACTGAGACCGACCGTAGGTGTAAGTACAGTAAGTACTCGGTGCATAGACACACAACACCGAACCAGGGGCGGATCCAGGATTTGGGGGGGGGGGGGGACGGCAGGGCATATGGGCGCATTTTTTCCGGGGAACAGGGCCGCATTTTTTTCCGGAGAACAGGGACCCTTTTTTCCCGGGGAACAGAGGCGCATTTTTTCCCGGGAAATTGGGGCGCCGTTTCTTCGAACATGCACATGAGCGAATCTAGGATTTTTCCGAATGGGGTGGGCGTCTGACCCAGGGGGCGGCATTTTCGCCGTCAAATAGAACCCCATGGGTCTAGAGGGGCGTTAAATGTTAATTAATAAAATACATTTTGCTGCATTTTTTTTAAATTCTCTTACGCTTACTCATTTGCAGTTTGTCACTTCGAAAAAGCAAAACTATAGATGTATTTTTTTATAATGATACTGAATTTATTTGTATACTCTCACATGTAGGTATGCCGTCCGTCAATAGCACGCATTTTCGTCAGTAGCACGTATATTCGAGTGCGATCATGGATATGACTAATTATGTCACGGCTAGGCCACTCACCTCTCTCTGGCCTGCCGAAATATACCCCCGCTCTCTCTCTCTCTCTCCTCTCTGACCTGCCAAAATGCCAAAATCAACTCTCTCTCTCTCTCTCTCCTCTCTGACCTGCCGAAATCTACCTAGCTCTATCTGCCTGAATCTATATCTGATGGAAGCAGGGACGTGCGGAGCCATGGGGCAGTGGGGGCAACTCGCCCCCGCAACTTTTAACCGGGGGGGGGGGGGGGGGGGGGAGGGCGACGCCCCCAACTTTGGAGCTAGGTGGCGGCAATCCACCCACTTTTTACATGATCTTTTAATTCTGAATTAGATAAACGACATTGCCGACGGAAATTTGCATGTGTTTTGTGGAACCAAGACGGTGATCGGAGTGTGTTTCAGCTTTGCCCCCTACCCCAACTCCGGAGGTGATTGAAATGTTAGAACAGGCGATTTTGCATAAGCTCGAAGTCTAATATACCCAATGATGGTCCGCACTTGCGTTCATCCGTATGTGCATAGTGACTAAATTTTCGTTACGTGCAAAACTACTGACAGTCATTCATTAGGATCGGTCTGAGAGGGCGCTTACCGGGCTTGAAAGGACCATACGCCCGCTTTAGAGGGCCCTTGACAGGCCATAGGGGCTCTACGTAAGTCTGAAAGAGTCTGAGTGGGCCTTCGCTGGGCTTGAGAGGGTCCTACGCCGGTTTGAAGGGGTCCTTTTCAGGTCTGAGTGGGCTCTTGCTCGGCCTGAGAGGTCATTTACCACTCCTGAAGGGTCCTGGGTGGTTTGGAAGGGCCTCTTCCAGGTCTGAGAGGGCCCTACGTCCGATAAGAGGGCCCTCGCCAAGCTTTGGAGGGGCCCAACGCCAGTCTGAGAAGGCTATTTCCAGGCACGAAAGGGCCCTACGCCTGCTTCACATAACCTTTGCTTGGCCTCAGGGGCCGTACGCAGGTCCGAGAGAGCCCTTGCCAATCCTGAGAGGGCCCAAGGGTAGTTTGAGAAGGCCCTTGCAAGACCTGTCGCTACGCCCGCTAAGAGAGCCCATACCAAACCTTAGGGGGTGGGCTATGCCGGTTAAAATGGTAATTTCTAGGTCTGAAAGGCCCCTTTCTGAGCTTGAAGGGGCCATAGGTCGGTCTGAGTTGATCCTTCCCAGCCTTAACCCGCGCGGCGCTGGGGGGGGGGGGGGGGGGGGGATTTGCTCCCCCCTCCTCCAGATTTTCTCAATAACTTTAAAACTATGACAGATATCGAAATGACACTTTTGGTACCTTATCCTGCATCAATTATACGTCATCTGCCAGAATTTGATTAGAATTGGTGACGAAGTTTGGGAGATAATGACGTTTTCGTGACGTCATGTCATGCCATTTTTGTGTGGAAAAACGTTAAATGTTTGACAAATCGTAAAACATGGAGTTTTGATGCGAATTGCAAATAAAATTGGTCAAATGAAGGAAAATAATATTATCTTCCAAATAACGATCTCGGATTTGGGAAATTTGAGTTTTGGACCCCTAGTAATGCAAAAAAAAATGATCGGAAGAATTTCCACAAACGTTTTTTCAGAAGATATAAAAAAACGGAAGATATGCTAGAGGACCAAATATAGAGATACCGAAACCAAATTTCAAAGCAATATATTTATTTTTGACTGAATTATGGTTCCCTAAGTATAAGTAACTCAAGACATCATTTTTTTAAGTTACGTTTTTTGGCTTTTAGTGACCAGATATAGACACATAAATGCCACCGCTGCTTTTCTGAGACAAATTTGGTCTAGAAACATGCCTTTTTATTTAGACTAATACATTTCAAATTTTGTCCTTATTGTGTGTGACCTGACCTTGATCTGAGGCCTATACTATATATGGGGTGAGGTTGTACAAATGGGTGCTACTATCGAAATCTACGTGTAAAATACCCCATACAACATGTGTCGCATGGCTTTCGTAGACATGCTACCTTTTGTGACCCCTACTGACCTTGACCTTGACCTTTGCTTACAATTTCACTTTTGCTTATGCGGGCGATGCATTATCCATTTGAGAGCACTTTGTGAGATAATGGTCGCAATCCAAGGCCTTGGCTGGAAAGAATGGCCCAAAAACCCAAATACCTCAATTTTTACATTTGACCTGACCTGACCTGATATGTGACCTTATTTAAAGAATTTCGGGTATGCGTTATATTTTTCTCACTGAGAGCTTTCGATCGCCGCCTTGCGCGCTTCCCTGCAGTTATTAGTTCGGAAGATACGGGGGGGGGGGGGGGAGTAAAATTTAGCCCGCCCCCCCAGCGCCGCGCAATCGGCTGGAGACCCCAGCGCCGCGCGGGTTAAAATGGCTCTTCGCTGGATTGAGAGGGCCCTTACCAGGCTTCAGAGGGCCCTAAGCCGGTCTGAGGGGGTTCCTACTAGGCCTCTGAGGGCCCTATATCGGTTTGAGAGGGCCCTTTCCAGTCTTGAGAGGGCACAGCCAGTCTGAAAGGGCCTTCCCAGTCCTGAGACTGACCTAGTCATGTCTGAGAAAGCCCTCGGTTGGTCTGATAGGGCCCTTGCAAGGTCTAAGGGGGCCCTCGGGCCGTTCGCGAACAGAGAAGGTTGGCGAACGGCCCATTGGCTACGCCCCTGGTCACGCTACCACCCACGTCAGAAGGCATCATACCAAAACAAAAACAAAACTACAACTTCACCTGTTAGTGGGTGTCTGAGCCCGTTGGTGATGTGCATGAATAAATCAAATAAATAGATACATTTAATGGGGCTATCGAATGGCAGAGACCCGACGGCAATTGGGTGAGAGTGCCAAAGTTCTAAGCTTCTGAATAGTACGGCCCGGCCGGGCCATGTAGGCAAGGTCAAATTTAAATGCATCTAAGTTGACGAAAAATCCCACCGGTGCTTCGCACACGATTGGTAAATAACCAATGCTAAGCATACAAGACCCCGACGGTATGCTCATATTCGGAAGTTCGGCACTTTGGCTCTGAATTCAGACCCCCCCTTGTGCTCCAGTTCCGTGCGTTTTTTTTTAAAAACTCAAGTGCCGATACGCTCTGTCTGCATGATGTCTACCAGTTATTTTCTAGTGATATTTTTTTTGGGCAAAATGAGCTACCTTTTTAATAGGGCAAACCTATTAGCTTCAATATATACGGGTGACTACAATGGATCGCTCCTTTTAGCTATCATTTTTGCCTCAGATCTGCCATAAAAAGTTCGCCCCCCCCCCAACTTGAAAATAGTTCCCACGCCCCTGGATGGAAGTGGTAGACATTATTGTCTACCACTTCCATCAGATGCCGACGCTTCCATCTTCTAGGGACGAAGAGGCACCTCTCGTCAAAATTCCATCGTAGCCACGTCGTTGCGGTACTTGTTGAAGTATTTCTCCTTAGCGCATTTGACAATCACGCCCGCCTGACTTCTTCTTGCACCAAGAAGAGTTGGCAGGGAGAGATGTTCGAGTTGATGTATGGGGCTGGCGCCGCGACTCGTGCTAACTCGTCCTATTTACCCTTGACTGGGATGACCTGCGTCGGTGGCAGCGGCCTGAGTAAGATGAAGTCAATGTGCGGGGAGGACCGTGCCAAAAGTTTGTGACACGTAAATCCGTCGACTTTAAATTCCGCCTGTCAGGAAATATTACGCGATCGGATATGGTCCATGCAAACAGCTATGCTTAGCGAAGGGCGCCGACACCATGGTGTCGGCGCGAAACGTATTCAAACGTAAGGTTTGAACCAAATACAAATATGCACTCAGCTTTAGGTGACAGCACGAGGATAGACCGTTCACCGTATGTCCAGGGCTTCCCCGTCTCGGCATACAACTTTTTTTTTGTAGCGGGAAAGTAATTTAGGGCTGCCCCTGCCTCGTCCGGAGTGATAAACTCATTCTACTTTAATTGAGGGAATAGCATCACAGAAGCTATTGTTCTTCTTGTCTCCCATCAGTGACACTGAGCGGCGTGCGTATAAATTCACAAAGGGTCAGCTTCAGGACTATCACTCGGTCTGAGGGGCTCTAGGTCTGAGGGAGCCCTTTGTCAGCCTGAGGAGACCCTTTGTCAGCCTGTGGGCTGACACCTCCCTCAGGTTTTTCGCGGATAGCGGGAAAACGGCGGCGCGTAGCGCCGCCGTTTTTGGCATAGCTGTTTGGGCATCAATTGTCCACATTACTACTTTTCAACTACTTTTTTCAAGCCTCAACTACTTTTGCACCAACTACCTTTTCCATACTATTTTTTACCAACTTCATTACCCCACCTTCTGTTTCCCCACTACTTTGTTCACTACTTTTTTCACAATTATTTTTTCCCAAATACTTTTTCCCAACTATATTTCCCCAACTTATTTCCCCAACTACTTTCAACAACTACCTTCCACAACTACTTTTCTCCTAACTAATTTGCTCCAACTACTTTCCCCAACTGCTTTCTCCAGTTGGATAAAACGTTTCCAAACTACTTTTCCCTCAACTACTTTTCCCCAACCACTTTTTTCCTACTTCCTTTTCCCAACTACTTTTTTCCTACTTCCTTTTCCCAACTACTTTTCCCAAACTACTTTTCCCAAATACTTTTAGTTTCATAGAATTGCTAGACATCAACACCAAATAAATCCAAAATTATATCGATTTTCCAGCAAGTCAAAAAAGTAAACAAAGTTATCCATCTATCAATCAAATATCCATCAATTTATCGGGATGCAATCTATCGGGATTGCGAATCTATGGGATTGCGACGCGGAGCGAGCACAAGACGCTAGTCTATATTACTATTTGCAAGCGTCTGTCTGTCTGTCTCTCCGGAACGAATTTAACACAGTAAAGCGACAGTTCTGCATTGCAGTACCATATCGATATAAGCACGAGATGCACGTGATTTTAAAGTTTTCAAACGAGTTTACGGATACTACCGAGTGGTGTTGGTGTATAATTCGTACATTTCCGACGCATTTGATACGATAGTTACAGACAGTTTTAAGTTGTGCAGTTTTGGGCGAAGGTTTGTGCTGTAACTAACATAGAAGGAGGTGTTAACAAATATTTTACCGTAAAAAAAACAGTTACGGATACGAGTTTTACATCGCTTCACTCCAGTCGAAAGCCAATCAGATCCGACCACGGATACTACAGTGCCACAACCAATGAGAAGCAACCATGGTATCACTGCGAAACGAAGGTCATCGACATACGGTACGGCATATATCAATCGATATATACGCTAGGCCAGAGTGGAGTTTTCACGGGTTTAACGGGTGTATAACGGGTGCCATAGGTGTTCCACGGGTATAATGGGTGAGTGTCGGCTATAACGGGGTTATCACGTGTTCCACAGGGGCACAACAGGTACTACGGGTGTATGTCGGGCACCGTAGGTTTTTGACGGGTACTTCGGGTGTATGACGGGTACAAAAACGTATTATAGGTACGACAGGTGTCACGGGTAGTACGGGTTATCAATCCCTAATTGCCTATCACTGGCTTGCACCACCACTTGACACCAGTAATCGCCCAGCGGAGCGGACGGGTTAGCACTAGTGTGTACTATTGAGCGCTGACTGCCACCGGTCATCGTGATTTACTATCATAGGCGTAGGACCGGGGGGGGGGGGGGGGGGGGCGTGGGGCCATGCCCCCACACTTTTCAGGCGGGGAGGGGGGAAGCAATGTTAACTGCCCCCCACTTTTGAACGATTTCTCTTCCTTCGATCACTGAAATTGGTTCGATATGAATGCTTTAAAGTTGCGAAAATAATGATGAATTCACAACACCGCAATACCATAACCCAAAAGCGTAAGAACCGGGGGACCGGGGAGGCCAATGCCACACTTTTTAGGCTGGGGATCCAACAATCTTAAACCGCGCCACGCGGGGTGGGGCAAAATCTGCTCTCCCCTCCCGGATTTCCTCAATAACGTGAAAAATATGACATATATCGAAATGCAACTTTTAGTACCTTATGCTACAACAATTGTACGTTTGTCATAAAATTTCAGTGAAATTGATGCCGTGCTTTGGCAGATAACGACGCTTTAATGATGTCTTGTCATGCCATTTTTGGTGGAAAAACGATAAATGTTTTTAAAAAAAACATAGAAAGAGAGCTTCGATGCAAATTGCAAACACAAAATGTCAAAAGAAAGGAAATGACATTCTCTTTCAAATGGCTGCCTGGATGTGCGATTTTTTTTTTGACCCCCCTAAATAAAACAAATCTGTTTTTCGGAAGAATTTCCTCAAAATAATTTTTTCAAGATATTAAAAAAAAACGGAAGATATATTAGAGAACCAAGTATGGACCAAGAAACAAGATACCCAAGCCAAATGTAAAAGCAATATCTTTATTTTTGACTGTCTTATGGTTCCTAAGTATGAATAACTCATGACGGCATTTTTGTAAGTTACGTTTTTTTATTTTTAGTGACCAGATACAGACAAATAAATGCCTCTGCTGTACTTCCGAGGAAAACCTGGTCTATAAACATGTAATTTCAAATTTTGTCTTTATTGTATGTGGGGTCAGGTTGTGCAAATGGCTGCTACTATTGAATTATACGTCTAAAATAACCCCTACAACATGTGTCGCATGGCTTTCGTAGACCTGTAGCGCTTTGTGACCTGACCTTGCCCTGGAGGGCCTCTGCTAATTACACGCCCTGGATAAGGGGAGTTGGAGGGAGGGGGGGGGGGATTCCGCCCCACCCCTAAGATCTCGAAATCCACGCAATGTAGTGACAAGCGGAAAACGGTGTTATATACCTCGAGACGTGTTTCGGTCTTTTTATGTCAGGTCAATATTGAGGTCACCAGAGGTCATCAAAGGTCAGATTTTCCAGTTTTGGGACTTCGCTCCAGAAACACCCAAATATCTCGAGAACTATGATAGCTAGGAACAAACGGAAACAAACAATATAAAGGTCTTGAAATATGCAATAGTCATACATGTCCTCAAATTTGTGCTCAGGTCAATAGTTTAGGCTCAAGACAGGGGCGGATCCAGGGGGCCAAGGAGCCATGCCCCCTCCCCCAAGGTCATACAACTATGATTCCCCCAACGGTCGGACGTACAGTTTTAAAAATTGCCTTTGCAGCAGTCAAAATCCAGCTATCCACAGTGCAAAAACTTGACAATTTCGGGCCGCTTCGCGGCATCACATAAAATTCGCAATTGCTTAATACAAATTTGGAAAATGTGAAAATCAATTAATTAAAGAGAATGTTTTACCTTTCTGAAAGTCGTCAAATATACGCTAGTTGTAGTCGAAAATATGAAGTAAGTGCTGCTGAAAACGATGGTGATATTTTTTTCTCTCTCGAAAAGTCACATAATTTTATGCAAATTAAGTTTGTATTTGGGATGGCGTCATTATTGAGCTATAGACCGCCGCTGATTGGGCTGACAAAGTGGGATTGACTGACAAAGTGGCTGTCAGCCAATCAGCGGCGGAACTAGCCTAGACCCCATTTTTCAAATATTAAATTTAATTGCTTAAAAACGGCTAAGTTTTTGGGAAAATTACCTTAATTTTTTCGACATTTCAATAACGGCCAAAGATAATGACTATATCAGTTAAAAACCAATACAAAGGTGAAACATTCCCTTTAAGTGTCTGGCAGACTTCAAGAGGTCATCAAATGTCAAAAGTCAGTTTTGGGGTAATTTTTTTCTTCTTCTCGCAAATAACGTTTTACCTAATAATAATAAGGCACTAATTTTGACGCCATCGTATTTGTCTCGTCAAGGCTCTTATAATTATGTTCATGTTGACCAGTTAAGGTCAGCTTATAAATTTGACATCAGGTCAAGGTCAAGTGATGACCAAAGTATGTCATGTTGCATAGTAGGAGACGTGTCTCGAGGTTTTTGACTACTCTATCTACATTCTGTCGAGAGTTATTGACAAAAAGTGTTGGTTACATTAGATGACCTCGGCTGATCCTGTAGGGGTCACTGGACGCAAATTTCACCTGGATCATCAATAATCGCCTATGATACCATTATCCAGAAGGAATTTGGCTGATATGAGTATCATCGGAATAGGAAGCATTTGAATATTTCCCCATTTACTTATAATGGGGGAGTCACGAAGTTGACCCGACCTTAGGTCACCGATATCAGAACTCCGAGATCATCACATTGTAGGTACCGATTTTCACAAATCAAACAGCGTTTGATTCCCCTCAACACGATCTACATTTATTAAAGAAATCCGAAATTTGTGATAGGGAAACAACAGGGGGCAAAAACTACAAATATTAGAGTTATTTGTGATCCAACACGGCTGTCATGTTTATCAACCGATTGCAACACAACTAATTGGGATCGATAGAGATTGAATTGGGGATTGATATATGATGGTGACTTTTGCAAATTCAAAAATCATAGGCGTTTTCAGGTCAGTAAATTTGGGAGTAAAATAAATGTCTTATAAAACCGTATTTTTTCTTGTTTTTCGATAAAAGAATTGGTGCGCTATTATGACATCGGACACAACAGTTATGTAACATATGTGCATCCATAGCTGGCGCCAGGTTAGCGAAAAAGGGAGACAAAATATACAAAAATAACTTCCTGTATGTAAACCTCCCCTTGTCAAGTCCCTGAATCCGCCTCTACTGTGCAATATTTATTATAGTTCATTAAAAATCAACTAATTTGCACTTACTTCAATTACCGTAAACCTATGTAACTTCTTTATACTTCAGGCAGTTAGGAAGAAGCCGCGAAGATCGCATCTCCGTATTATCGCCAAATGTCACATCAAAAACATCCTCCAAAAACTGGGCCCTGGAACGGCCTCTGTTAAGGTTAGGAATTACATTTTTGATTACAAATGCGGAATTAAATTCTAGGAAAAGTCCCAAAATTGCATGGGTCAGCTCTTAGCCGTTCGGGAGATATCTGCGAAAACCTGAGGGGTGGGCAGAATCTGGCCCCCCTTTGTCACTAATAGGGTTAAGGCCTGTCATGTTCTTATTCCGACGTATTCAGTATTCAGGAGCACCTGCTCCTTGGAGGTGGCCGGTGGGCCCCCTTGAAACAGGGGGGCCCTGAGATAGGGAGGCCCCCTGGGTGGCTGCCCCCCACTTTTTATGACGTTCCTACGCCTATGTTTACTATCCGAAGAATATTTATATATTAAAAACTATCTTAACTTAAAAGGAGTGACGGAGCCGTCTGACACCGACTGGATGGACGTCTACGCAGAAAGGAGTGTCTGAGCCGTCTGACACCGACTGGATGGACGTCCGCGCAGGAAGGAGTGTCGGAGCCGTCTGACACCGGCTGGATGGACGTCTGCGCAGAAAGGAGTGTCTGAGCCGTCTGACACCGGCTGGATGGACGTCCACGCAGGAAGGAGTGACGGAGCCGTCTGACACCGACTGGATGGACGTCTACGCAGAAAGGAGTGTCTGAGCAATCTGACACCGGCTGGATGGACGTCCACGCAGGAAGGAGTGTCTGAGCCGTCTGACACCGACTGGATGGACGTCCGCGCAGGAAGGAGTGTCGGAGCCGTCTGACACCGGCTGGATGGACGTCTGCGCAGGAAGGAGTGTCTGAGCCGTCTGACACCGACTGGATGGACGTCCGCGCAGGAAGGAGTGTCTTCTGACACCGGCTGGATGGACGTCTGCGCGGGAAGGAGTGTCTGAGCCGTCTGACAACGCCTGGATGGACGTCTTTATAACAAACTAAACGGTCTTTGAATCGATGCTGTGGTCAGTGCGTGCCCCGCTGAAAGACAAATGGCGCCTGCTGGGCCACAGCACAGTCGCTGCCACTGTTCGCTAACGCCTGCAGACTCGCAACATGCTCAGTGGGCCATCCATTCAGTAGGGGTCATAGTCTGCGGAGTCAAGGTATAGTCCAGCCAACCACGCCGTACAGAACACGTAGTTTCTTTAGCAGAACACTTAGTTGATGAGCTGTTTGACAGTCGGCGATGTTGACTTGTGCGCAAATGGCAAAACAGCAAAAGGTCGACCAGCGGGATGTAGGCTTTTTTGGATGGGTCGGATGTGTCCGAAAATGCTCCGCCTTTTAACCTATTTTACCGCAACTGATCAATATCCTACATTAAAATGCATATAAAAATGTACCTAATTTAACGTAGATCGTTTTGGTCATATTTGGATTACTCAAAAGTGCATAATTAAGTAACTATAAGCTTTTAAAAAACGTAATATTTTTGACTTATTTCTGAAAATTGCGTTAGACACGACAATCGATGTCGTCTTGATTTTTGCTCCAGAGTCTCGCGCAAATTACTGACTCAAGATCCTGCAGTTTTAAATTATCTTCAAACTTGTTGATGCACGATTCCAGTGATGATTCCGATTGGATTGGAGGCTTCGACCCTATGGAAGGTGAATGGGTCGTGGCGAATAGGAGCAAGAGCAATAAGAAAAATAAAAACATAAAAAGTGACATCACACCTGACTGCATCAGCTGTTGCGGATGTAAGCAATGGTATCATCCCAAAGGTCAGGAACTGTCTGTTGAGGCATTTGAGGCGATCTCAAAGTACGACTTTCTTTGGCTTTGCACTGAGTGCAGACCTAACCTGATGGCAATGCTAGAGGCAGAGAAGCATGAAGAAACCAGGATCGCGGACACGGAAGACGTCGAAGCCTCCGTCTTGAATGAAGACAATGTACAACTCTCTACTCAGGATCTTTTCACACAAGAACCTACTCAGAGATATGAAGGGACAACAGATAATAGACAGATAATACCAAGATCGCTAATGAACTAAGAGTCACACTTTCAGATGAGAACTGTGAAGATCATGAAAAACCTGATGGAACTAGAATATCTCTCGCGGATGGCTTAGTTAGATCATTTCTAGAGCAGGTACATGCTAACTCAGAGAACAATGTGGAAACTCTCGGCATTCTTGCGGGCAATGTAGAAGACGATAAGCTCACAATCTCGCATGTATTCATTCCCGATCAGATTGGTGACATGTCTACATGCGAATGTAGACGTGAAGAAAAGGTGGTAGAAGAAATGCAGAAAGCTGAGGTTACACAAGTAGGATGGATTCACACCCATCCACTGTATGATACCTTTCTCAGCTCAGTAGACGTACACACACAGTACTCCATGCAGAAGGACATACCACAAGCAATAGCAATTGTGTGCGCTACTAGGAAGAATCAGATTGGCTACTATCGTCTGACAGAAAGAGGAATGGATGCAGTCTCAAAATGTTCCCAAGTTGGATTTCATGAAAGTTGTAACTCACAACAGCTGTACGAATCGCTTGACAATTCACCGGACGAGGACATACACGAAAAGGTGACCATTGTCGATCTCCGATCAGACGGCTGGAACGGAATGGATAACAACCATATGACGAAGCAAACCATCCAGGGAAGTGCTGCAGACGAGACAGCAACTAAATCATCCGCCGACACCTCTGACATAACAACAGGCGGAACGCTTGTTAGCAACACTGAGACAACTGGCGTGAAGGACACACTTGCTGTTCAAGTTGATCTGTTGAAGAAAGAGAATCAGGAACTACGAGAACAGATGGAGGAGCTGAAACGAACTGCAGGACGCGCCGAGCATACGAACGCCCAAGAGAATCAGGAGCCTGCCGAGCGATGTCAGCCCAGACAAACACTGTGCGGCCCATGTGCGACGTATTTGGCATGGCTCAGCCAGACGAAAGGAGATACCACGGAGGAGGAAAAGAGGGAGCCTGAAAATAGCTACACTCAAAGAACACTTCCACATACAGTGACAGAAGCCCACGGACAGGAAGCGAAGCAAGTTGATAGGCGGAGCAGAGACCACTTAACTGCATCTAGTAAAACTGTCAAGAGGCGGTCTCCGCCAGCACCGACTGAGAACACAGAAGTACATCCTAGAGACGCACCCACCAAGCACCACCAATACCAATACATCAACCAAAAGCACATGACAAATACAAACAAACAGCAACATCTTGCTGGCATGGGCCAGGCCTATGGGGTGCATTCCCAACAGCCAAGAGAACGATGGCGTCACGCCAGCTACAGAAAAGATGGAGACCGACGGTCAGTTTGGAGAACAGAAGGAACGAAGTATAAATATGGAAACTGGGAACTTGATGAAGAGACGTGTTGGAATTCACAAAATGCAAGGAGGCAAAGGAGTGTGCATCAAGAGCAGACCCATATCAGACGACACTTCAGAGAAGATTCTCAGTGCTGGAGCGAAAATAGAGGAAAGAAAGGACAGGAGCCCATAAGAGGCCAACAAGGAACGAGAGAGAAATGGAGGAGACCTACCGGACTGATGCAAGTCGGGAACGCTGTGGCAGCTCGTGTTAGCTACGCTGACATAGTAAGAAGGGAACTATGGCAAGATCCCAGTGAAAGAGATTCCCCCGCAGTTGAGGAGATAATGGGTGAGTCAAAATGGCAGGGAAAGAAGTCCATTATCATTAACAACTCCAAACTTGGTCTGGACTGCAGGTATGGTCCCAGACGTCACAGAAGCTCCCAGTCAATTCAGACAAAAAACTAGCCAGGTCTCCAGAATCCGCCCCCAATATAGGACAGCCCATCCCTGTGCAGGTAGGGCATCGTCCTTATATTGAGGGATCTGGTCAGAACGGCTTTCGATTTCCGCCGGTTCTGGAGACCAGTCGCGAACTCCGCCGTCTGGTACAGCTACCACGGTTGATTCCGCGACAAAGAAACGATCTGCACAACACTAATGCTCACAACGGAATGCTCTTGATCGGCCATCTTAATGTGAGGTCCATTATGCCATCTCTGGATGATGTGAAAGATCTACTGTTGGCAAAGAACATCGACGTTTTGTGCGTAGGTGAAACATGGCTGACACCTGACGTCAGTGACAATTTCTTGATCTTTCCAGGCTACTCATTGTTAAGATGTGACAGGAAGAAGATTAAACGAAATGTTTTATGTAGGGGAGGTGGAGTCTGCATCATTTATCGAGACTCACTTACAGTTGAGAGAGTTTCCATCAGGTCTGCAACCTCCGACATCGACTGTCTTTGGGTTCAGGTCGTGAGTCGGCGGCCGATCATCGTCGGCGTGGTTTACCGGCCACCCTGCGCTGCCATCACGCCTTCATTGCAAGACCTCAGTCACCAGCTGACACAGGTACTCGCCAAGGGTAAACCGATGTTCCTGCTCGGTGACACCAATTTCGACTTGCTGGATACTCACAAGCCTGGGGTAGGATCCTTCTGTCAGCTGCTGAAAGATTATAGCTTGACACAGCTGATAAAGTCGCCGACTCACCCTAGCCCGACGCCGACGCTTCTAGATCATTTCATTACAAATACACCTGATCTGACCACAGACGCCGAGGTGATCATATGCAATTTAAGTGACCATGACCTGATCACAGCTCGGGTCAAGGGAGCCCGGGTGCGGAGACGGCCTAAAGAAATCACTATCAGGTCAACTAGGCAGCTATGCCCGGTTGCGCTCAGACTTGACATGATTTTGGACGATTGGACACCTGTTTATGAATCTGCATGTCCGACAGAGAAGCTCGACAAGTTTCTGGAAATCTGGAACAGAATCATCGACAGACACATGCCGGTCAAACGCATCCGTGTCCGTCACCCGCCCTGTCCGTGGCTCACCAAAAATGAAGACCTCAGAGCTAAAATGAAAGAGCGAGACCATGCACGGAAGTTAAGAGATGATAACCCAAGTGCAGGCACAAGAGAGTGGTTCAGACAGTGCAGAAACGCTGTAAAGAGCGCAATGTACAAAGCCTGTTCCTCGTACATGAAGGAGACATTTCAAAAGAATCGACGAGCCACATGGCCAAACATCAGACGCTACTTCATTACCGACAAGAAATTCATAAAACCTGTTCCTCGTACATGAAGGAGACATTTCAAAAGAATCGACGAGCCACATGGCCAAACATCAGACGCTACTTCATTACCGACAAGAAATTCATAAAAACTGATTCGCCTGAAGAGGCTGACGCGTGGGCCAACAAACTCAACACGCATTTTGCTTCGGTTGGCCCCGCCGTAGCTGAAGCACTCGCTGCCGCCGTGAACGTCGGGGAGACACTAGGACCACGACCACCAAGGGTATGTGCGAACGCGTTTCGCATAGTTCCTGCAACACTGCCTGAGCTGTCTTCGGCGCTGCAACGGATGGGCAGTTCTCACGCGTCCGGTGACGATGGGGTCACCATACAGATGTTGAGAATGACATTTCCAGCAGTCGGACCACACCTACTCAGTGTAGTCAACAGCTCTCTGACTACTGGTCGGATACCAGCAAAGTGGAAAACAGCGACTATAGTGCCTACTTTCAAATCGGGGGATCGCAAGGAACCTAGCAACTACAGGCCTATATCTATTGTGTCCGTATTAGGAAAACTATGTGAGCGCATCGTTCGTACCCAACTGGAGACATTTTTGCACGATAATCATATATTGTGCCAACACCAATACGGCTTCCGTCAGGGTCACTCGACAAAACTTGCTATGTTGGACACGATCACCTATGTAACTCGCCAGATTGATGAAGGTCGTATAGCCACGCTGGTGACAGCTGATACTTCTAAGGCTTTTGATAGCGTACGACATGACATGCTCTTAGAAAAACTAGGATGGTATGGTATTGATAGGCACTGGTTCGAGGACTGGTTATCGGGTCGCTCCCAGACTGTTCGGGGCTGTTCATCTGTACCGATGCCTGTGACACACGGTGTTGTTCAGGGTTCGGTGCTGGGACCAGTGCTTTTCGTTATGTTCACAAACGACTTTACATCACACATCACTGGTGGTAAGGTAGTTTTGTACGCTGACGATGCCCAGTTTATTGATTCAGACGAACCCAAGAACGTTGACGCTCTTAAGGCCAGGATTGAAAGCACCTTGGATACTGCTCTCACCTGGTTCACGCAGAATAGTTTGAAAATCAATCCCTCAAAAACGGAGTTCCTTCTGTTCAAAACGCGAAGAAGGAAGACCCAAGATTTTACCATCCGTTTCAGCGACCATGTCTTGGACGGTGCTACTAAGATTAAAGTGCTTGGCGTCGTACTAGACCCTGTACTGACATGGGAGCACCATATATCCATGGTTGTACAGCGTTGTAACAATGTTCTGGTAGGCATGGCCAAGATACGCTCCAAATTACCTGGTGACCTCAGGGTTTTTCTTATTGTGACGCTGGTCTTCCCATTGATGAGGTATTGTGCTTGCGTCTGGGGAGGTGCGTGTGCCAAACAGCGAGATCGGCTTCAAAAGGTCGTACATTTCGCGGTGCGTATTGTTACAAACCTGAAGAAGTACGACCACGTCACCGCAGAGCTGACCGAGCTGGGCTGGCCGTCTGTTGAAAGTATGATCCAGACCTGCGATGTCACGCTACTGAACAGACTTATGAGCAGGAAATATGCCCCACCTGCCTTAGCTAACCTACTCACCTACCGATGTCAGGTGACAGACTGCGTAACACGCTCAGCAGCGGCACCGCTCTTACAGCTACCGCTGATAAGAACCGAACTGCAGCGCCGGTCTTTCGGTTATAGGGCCCTACAGAACTGGAACAAACAGTACACCCCGCCCTACCACCACAAGTCTGATAACTAGGGTGTGATAGTAATATGGTCTACAGATGGCAATGACTATTGTTAGGGTGTCACAATATGAGAAAACGTGTGTGGTTTCATGATAAGTGTATACTGTATAGTGTTGTATATCATGTATTCTGTGACTGAACATAGAATAGCCAGTTTTCTGGATATGTTCAGAATATATCTGATTCTGATTCTGATTCAGCGATGGCAGACCACATGCATGCTGACAAGTGAGTGTTGACAAAATGTTGGCCTTATTTGAGCATTCGAAGTGGACGCACCATCACAAACACTGCTGTAGCCCACACAAAATAAACGAATCCATCGATGGTCGGTAGGTATCAGTTGCTTGCGTTTTCTTCCGCCATTTTCATGTGACTTCGCCTCAGCCATCATTATCGGCATCACATACTTTTACCCGCCATTGATGGGGGGGGGGGGCGTTTAACGACCCCCTGATGCATTTTCGTAATATCTATAAAATAAAACAATAGCGCTATCAACGTGGAACGTCGGGTACTTTCTTCTAAATCATGTCTACGTCTTCTGTGAAAAAATAAAGCAATTTCGTCGAACAGATTTCGAGTTATAGCGAATTTAGTGACGTCACTACACACGAGTTTTACACCATTTTTTTTTTCTCAGGGAGTTTAAAACCAAAAGTTTTACACCAATCAAAAACACCAAATGTACAAATACCATTTTTTTTTTTTTATACATAAGACCGTACAAATGTCATATTTAAAAAAGGCAATCTAAAAACGTCAAAAGATAGCAAATGGACAACATGCTACAACATGCCGATCTCGAATTTTTTAACATTTTGTTTTTTGACCCCCAAAATTGATTTTTTTTCGGGGGGGGGGGGGGGGGGGGGGGGTGGGGGGGAAATGCCCACATAATATTTTTTATATAAAATATTAAAAAAGACGGAACGTATGTTAGAACTTAGAGAAACACATGAGAAACTACCATACCAAATTTCAGAATGAATTCACCATTCTTGACTGATGTCACATGGCATCCTCTGTATGGGTAACTCATGACGTCATATTTACAAATTTCGTTTTATTTTGCTTTTATTGACCAGATACAGATAAATAAGTGGCGCCACTGTATTTCTGAGACAAAACTAGTCTAGAAACATGACTTTTTTATTTATATTTATTAATGTAAAATTTTGACCTTCATTGCCCTGAACTTGACACTAATTCCACGTAAATGAAGTCAGGTGGTAAAATGACTATCACTATCGAATTATACGTGGAAAATCATTAATAAAACATGTGTTGCATGAATTTCGTAGATATTTTGAGCTAGTGACCTTTGTGACCTGACCTTGACCTTAACCTTGACCAACAATCTCACTTTAGCTCATGCGGGATATGTATCATAACTTTGGCAGCACTTCGGGTGATCATGGTGGTAATCGAAGGCTTTGGATGGAAAGTATGGCCCATAAGCTGAAATACGGTGATTTTGACCTTTGACCTACTTGTGACCTGAAATTTGACCTAACTTTGAAATATATGAGTATGATTTATATTTGTCTCATTGAGAGCTTTCAAATTCCGCCTTTCGCGTCTCGCTGCGATCAATGGTTTGGAGGATAACCAGGGGGGCGTTTAACGCTCCCCCGCCCCAGTCAATGGCGTTCGGCTGACACCCCAGTCCATGCCGGGTTAAAGTGTCTTCCAAATGCCACATGTTTTCCAATCAAACGTTATTAAACATTTACACAACATGTGTCATAAACATACCTACATATATCAAATGGGATAACAAGTTATTAGGATTTCTTTACGTTGAATAAATTTACAACTTTTACGACGCATTTGCTCCTAAATCCCTTGCCGATCCCCTGCTACAGTACGGTCACTTTGCACATGAACGACGTCCGTACTTCACTGCTCAGTTGCCCCCCAGTTAAGAAGGGTTCCTGTGCTCAGGGCGTAGCCACAGAAGGGAAGCTGTAGCGCATTGGTCTGCAAAGATCCCTCTCAAAATCACTGCCATGATTCATGAACAATATGCTCTAGCACATGCCGAATGGTGCACAACAATGAGTAGCAAACCATTGGCTAGTTGGAGAAATACTCCCCTGGGCCCTGACGAGCATTCGCAATGTCCAAAAAAGCAAACAAAAAACTAGAGCATAGCGAAAGTGAACAAAAGGTGACAAATCGCATATGCTACATCTTGGGTTGTCAAACCTTTTTTCGTCTAGATTCGAACTCAGTAAAATAGCTTTTTCGAAGGGTGCTGTCAACGAAGGGTGCTGTCAACACTTTGCTGTCAACATTTTTCAATAATTGGAATGTCTGTTGTGCAGAATTACGTGTAACCGATGCAAGAACACATTTGAAAGAAATATCAGATCGAGGCATCGTTCTGCTCCATTTGCGAAATATTGTGTAATTGTTTTTCGTTTTCGTCGAGTTCTCTCATATCATCATAACATATCTTGTCTGTGTCCAGCTTTAACAGATCGTAACGTTTAATAGCCTGTCCGTGGCCCTGGCAGTAGATAGATAACGCGCATGAAAATCCAAAAGCGTACATGATTACAGAGGTTGGCAATCAGATCATCAAACACTTTTTATTTCGGAAACTGGTGCGAACAATCTGGGTCGTAAATGTTGAAGGCTATTCTATGCAAGCAGTGCACTGCTCTACCAGACTGAATATAATAACACACATATATCTATGAGCGCATGCACAGAATCACGAAATTAAAACATACACTCGTAACCAAATACTAACTGTGACATATCATTACAGAAGCTGCACTCAATGTAACTGGGCAGTCTCCCAACTATTTTAGATGGTACTTCACCTGAGGTCATCGATCTGATCCTTAGCTAGATGTCGTTTCTCGATTTTACCGGAACAGATCCTGTGACCACATCATGTGATCTGTGACCGGATCTTGTGACCGGATCCTGTGACCGGATCTTGTGACCGGATCCTGTGATCGGATCTTGTGACCGGATCCTGTGACCGGATCTTGACCGGATCCTATGACCTGATCATATGACCGGATCCTGTGACCGGATCCTGTGATCGGATCATGTGACCGGATCATGTGATCGGATCATATGACCGGATCCTGTGACCGGATCTTGTGACCGGATCCTGTGACCGGATCTTGACCGGATCCTATGACCTGATCATATGACCGGATCCTGTGACCGGATCTTGTGACCGGATCCTGTGACCGGATCTTGTGACCGGATCCTGTGACCGGATCATATGACTGGATCCTGTGACCGGATCTTGTGACCGGATCCTGTGACCGGATCTTGACCGGATCCTATGACCGGATCCTAAGACCGGATCCTAACACCGGATCCTATGACCGGATCCTATGACCGGATCCTATAACCTGATCATGTGACCGGATCCTATGACCTGATCCTATGACCGGATCCTATGACCGGATCCTATGACCGGATCATATGACCGGATCCTATGACCGGATCCTGCACGGCTCTGCCTCTGTCTGCGTCTACTCGGCGGGAGGTGGGTTATCCTCTCCAGCTGCTGCCGGTCCGGTGGGTCCCTCTTCAGTAGGCGGCTGTTCGGCTGACGTCGCCGCTCCGCCCTCAGTCAGTCCTTCGCCGTTGGCTGGTGCTTCCCCAGCAGCAGCAGCAGCAGCGTCATCTCCTACAGCACCCTCTTCGGCAGGAGCGACAGGAGCATCCTGACCATCAGGCGGAGTCTCCTGCGTCTCTGGCGACGTGTTCTCTATGTTAGCTGAGCCGTCCACAGTACCCGCTGTATCTTGGGATTCTCCGGCGCTCGCTGAGTCCACGTCAGGTGGCGCCACCTGGGTATCCGGTGGCTGCTCGGAACGTTCTGCGTCAAGCACTGCGTCCAGTCCCTCCGTGGTTGGTGCTTCAGTTGTGACGTCGCCGGGTGGAGCTTCGGCAGGATGTCCCTCGTCAGCTGCCCCCGCATCAGCTTTATTTCCAGAGGCCGCAAACTGTGTAATTTCTGATTCAGTGAGACCGTCCTGCTTCCCCGCTTCCACTGTATCAACATTACCTCTGTCCGGTAGTATGCTGCCTCCAGTACCCTCCTGCCCTGTCTCGGTGCCCGTCCCAACACTCCCGGCGGCAGACGACGGGTCGGTGCCGCTCGCCCCGGCCGACTCCGACTCTGCAGATGGCAGCACCTCCGCGCCGCCAGACAGCGCTGCTGTGCTGGAGCGGGAGCGGCCGGCCGGCGGGGCGCTGCTGTCTCCTGAGCCGAGCTGAGAGCCAGACGCGGGCGGATGGGAGTCGCCGGGGCCCATCTGCACCAGGAAGTCCTCCGAGCACTGCGATTCCAGCATCTGCCCCAGACGGGAACACAGGCAGGAGACGGGTTAGTCGTGTCCAGGCCGACACGGAAGAATCAAATCAACACGGCCCGGATAGATTGTCAACAAGTGACACATCAAGGTGCTGCACCTCGCCAAGAGTCATCTCGTCAAAAATTGTGTCATTTTTGAGTGTTATTTGAAAATAAGATGGCGTGAAGGAATAGCTCAGTAATTGTAACTATATTGTTTCCTATCGATCATCGTGCATGATCTGGGCCGTTTGATCCACTACTTGTGGGATGATTTAACATTTGAAGTCAAGGCCAAATAATTGCATTGCTTTGCTGTGACCAATCCTTTCGATAACGGCTAACTCCAGCGGAGAAAAGCCTTAAAAATCATATTAGCTATATGCATAAATCTCATCTTTCAAGCAAACAAAATGTTGCTGAGCACATATAAAACTGACCTTGGCGATACATCTTACTGACGAATGTATTGCCAGGGAAAACTTGCAGTGGCACCGATGCACAAGTGGAACGTGTACACCTTGTGGTTAAAGGTGTCACGAGCGTCATCAACGGAGCGTGACTGTTCCGGAGGTGCCGACAGTCCGAGCGTGAACTAATCCTCCGTCAGCAGCTGATTCACACAGAACCAACGCATACTGGACTCGGCACTGGGACCCCAGCTTCACGTCACACGACCAAACTAGGCCGGAATGACCCCTGAGTGACCTCGCCGGCCAGGCAACGCGAGGCCGGTCTACTCAACTGAATAATCTGTTCCCTAGAACAGATCAATGTGGAATGTCATTTAACACCTGCGTAGTGCTTTGACCATTGCCAGTGGTATAATTGTCTTGACCATGCCTCATGCTGCACATTTTCACCGCAATTCTCGAATGCCCCATTTCCAAGTGCGAGTTAAAACCACACTGGGTCAGTGATACCCAATATTTTACAGCCTGCTCTCAATGTTGATTGCGACCATGCAGCGGTTATTGTGGCTGGAGAGCAGTTTCACACCATTTTACGTCTGTTTCAAATGCGTGGTTTCTGGTGGTCATCTCTATCAGTGGCGAGGAAGGTGGTCACTGAGGCAGTGCAGCAGAGCACGCAGAATGGTGTCTCTCGCTTTATGATGCCATTGCAGAACATGCAATTCACCAGTGACCACCCATATTTAATCACAATTTTATAACTTACATCAATTTTACAGACAATTAAAAAATACAAATGTAATAATTAACCCGCCATTGACTATTATAAACCTATTTAGTGTGGCGTCAGTGGTGGAAAGTGGTTCCAACAGCTGACTGCGCTAATGTTACAGGCCTTAGGGAAGATTTTCTTATCCATATTGTGGGAGAATGGCGTGAAAACTGTGTGTGAAAAATGTGATGAAAACTTGTTGTATGGGTAATTTTGATTTTTCCTCATTTTTATCACGCAAAACATGCATTCAGTAAAAACAAGCAACGTCACAATTGACAGTTACATATTAAGAGGCAGTTATGGCGCAGGTGTTACATTCACAAAAACGTAAGCAATGTCAGCTTTTGGTTTTAATGGCGCCGATTTCAGTTCATATTACGGTGTTAGGTGACGAGTAACCTCAATATTTGTACATTATTATTAACTTTAGGTTGATTAATATGCAAATTGTATGACCTTTCCTCGAATTTAAAATGAAAAATGTTCCAAATTAGACTTGATTGATATTTCGATCACAGATCTTCATCAGAATGAATTAGCTAAAACAATAAGAATCAAACAATAATAATTCATATTGTTTTAGCTAAATCATTCTGATGAACATCTGTGATCGAAATATCAATCAAGTCTAATTTATAACATTTTTCATTTTAATTTAGAGGAAAGGTCATACAATTTGCATATTAATCTATATACATGTTCGGTGTTCCTCGCACAAGCACTAAAGAACTCAACTTTAGGCTGGGCTTCGTTACATTTGTTTCCATCAATACATTTTTTCAAGGTTTACCAAATTTGATTGACTAAGGAAAAGGTCATTGGTTACGTCATTAGAGGCATGTGATTGTGTTAAGGTGAACTGATAACTACTCAAATAACTAATTCCGAGGTGGTTTGTCATTGAAAGATGAGTTTGTTAGGTGGGAAAAATGAGGAAAAATCCACATTACCAATTAAACAACTTTTCATCACATAATCGAACGCCATTCTCCCACAATCTAGATAAGAAAATATTCCCTATGGCCAGGCACGTAGCCAAGGGGAGGGCGGCGGGGGCGGCCGCCCTCCCCTGGAGGCCAGGAGGGCCCTTTTCGGCGCGCGAGGGCCCTTTTCGGCGCGCGCAGCGCGCCGAAAAGGGCCGACGAGACAGCGCGAAACGCGGTATCATAGGCTCTTTACTACACGAAGCGTGGTCTTTGGAGAGTTTAGAAGACTTCAGAGGCCCTTTAGAGTCACCAGGGCCCTCTCTGAAAGACTAGAGGGCCCCTTGGACGTTCAAAAGAGCCCTGTGCATGTCAGAGGGGCCCCTGGCCAGATCGAAAGGGCCCCTGAGCGGTTCAGAGGGCCCCCTGAGTACGTCGAATGGGCCCCCTGAATACGTCGAATGGGCCCCTAGCCAGCACAGAGGGGCCCCTGGGCAGGTTGAGAGGCCCCTGAGCATGTCGACAGGGCGACAAAGCGGCCAGCGCAGACCTTTGCCAGGTCATAAGGGCCCCTGAGCAGGTTGGAGGGCCCCTGGACAGACCAGAGGGCCCCTGGGAAGTTAAAAGGGCCCCTGTGCAGGTCAGAGGGACCCTGACCAGACCGAAAGGGCACCTAGGTGGGTCAGAAGGGCCCCTGGACATGCCGAATGAGCCCCTAGCCAGCACGGAGGGGCCCCAGGGCAGGTCGGAGGGCCCTCGGAGCATGTCGGAAGGCGACAAAGCAGCCAGTGCAGTCCCTTGCTAGGTCAGAAGGGCCCCTTAGAAGGTTAAAGGGCCCCTGGAGAGACCAGAGCACCCCTGGAAAGTTAAAAGGGCCCCTGCGCAGATCGGAGGGGCCCCTGAAAAGGACCCCTGGGCGGGTGAGAAGGGCCCCTGAACATGCCGAAGTGGCCCCTGGCCAGCACGGAGGGGTTCCAGGGCGGGTCGGAGGGCCCCTTGAGCATGTCGGCAGGGTGGCAAAGCAGCAAGCGCAGGCCGACCAGAAGAGTCGCTGAGCCGATCGGAGGGGCTCCTGGGCAAGTCAGAGGGGCCCCTGGCTAGACCGAAAGAGTCTCTGGGCCGGTCGGAAGGCCTCTTGAACATGCCGGATGAGTTCCTAGCCAGACTGGAGGGGCCCCTGGGCAGGTCGGAGGGGCCCCTGAGTAGGGGCGGCGGATTGCGGGGGGCAGGGTACCCAAAATTCCCCCAAGTCGAAAATCCTGGGGGGCAAAGGGTAGTTTTGCCCCCCCCCGCATATTTTAGCCTGCTCAATCTGGGGGCAACATGACCCTTCCCTCCCCAGGATTTGCTTTTGAGGGGGGATTTTGGGTACCCTGCGCCCTGCAATCCGCCGCCCCTGCCCCTGAGCATGTCGGCAGGGCGACAAAGCAGCCAGTGCAGTCCCTGGCCAGGTCGGAAGGACCTCTGAACAGGCCGAATGGGCCCCTTGACACAAGGGGGGCTTCTTGGAAGGTCAGAGGAGTCTTTGGTGAGACCGGAAGGGTCAAAGCACGTAGAGATCCCAGATGAAGATTACATACAAAGAGGACTTACTCCACAATACAAAATATTAAAAGCGGAGCTTTCGGTATATTGTAACACCCTTCGTCAGGGTGCTACAAATATACCCGACAGATCCGATTGTATTTTTTCCTAGAGTAAGCCCTCTTTGTATTATATATATATCACCCATCATGTCTTTTCGCTTCGCGGATCCCAGATGAGTCCCTGAACAGGTCGGAAGGGCGTAGAAAAGGTCAGAGGGGCCCCTAGACGATCTGAAGGGACCTTGGGCCTTTCAACAGTAAGAATACAGTTGTACAGGGAATAGCACTCACAATTTTCGCGCCGCTCCGCGGCGCAATTGAACTACAAATTCAATTATATGCGGGTTAGGAAAAAAATCGGTCAGTTTCTCGGCGCATTTATGTGTTAAGTTGCTACTTCCCTATATTATTGGGCAACATAGTTCACTTTAGCACATTTTCCCCGCACTTTTAAACGCACAATATAGTAATTTTAGAGGTCCGCACCATACGCAATGCGACGCATTGATGAGAAAGCAACCCAGGGCATAAAACTCAAAATTTTCGCGCCGCTCCGCGGAGCAATTTGTTTAAAAGTTCCAGGTCTTCAGCTTAACACAAATATTCCAAGTTAGTATAGCTGATTCAAAATTCGTGTCGCTGGTTCCAAAGTTGATGTGGCAGTTTGCTAACTCCAGCTCCTAAACGTTGGTATGGCCCATGTCATACCTGCCATACTGCATTTCCAGCCTTGTAACGTGCCTTTTCATGCGTTTTTTTTTTGGGGGGGGGGGGGGGGGCTTTCAACGCTTGGGAAGGGGCCCTTTCAACGCTCGGGAAGGGGCCCTTTCGAGGAGCCGCCTCTCCCTGGACGAAATCCTGGCTACGTGCCTGCCTATGGCCTTTAACATTAGCGTAGTCAGCTCTTGGAACCCTTCAAATCAGTGATGGCATCACTAAATAGGTCTATAGCCAATTTAGTAACGTCACTACACAATATTTTTACACCAAAATCAGCTAAACTTTGACAGACCGTACAATTGCCATATGTGGAGGAAAATGCAATCAAAAAGCGTCAAAGGATAGAAAATGACCAGAGCTACAAGATAGCTATCTCGGATTTTTGAAAATTTTAGTTTTTGACCCCAAAAAACTAAAAAAATCTTTTGCTTTGGAAAATTATAACAAAATAAGTTTTTGCTAAAATATTCAAAAAACCGGAAGATATGCCAGAGAGCCATATGTAGGCAACTACCATATCAAATTTCAAACTGATATGTCCATTTTTAACTGATTTATGGCATCTAAAGTATGGGTATCTCATGACGTCATATTTTAAAATTGCATTTCTTGGCTTTTATTGACGAGATACAGACAAATAAATCCCAGCACTGTATTTCGGAGACAAAACTGGTCCAGAAACATGCCATTTTTAGTTAGATTTATCCATTTCAAGTTTTGACCTTCAGTGACCTGAGTTTTTATTTTATTTTATATATTTAGTCCGAATGTTTTGTATGGATGGATTTCCGAGGTCAGGACCCGCGCTAAGCAGAGCTTGTTGCGCAGGCCCTGACCCCACCACCCGATCGCGCAATTCCTGTTGGCCGGCAGAATTTAGAGACGAAAGTTTTACGTGCCCGACATACCTGGACATGGTCCGCCCCGCCCACTGACGTCACCTGACCTTGAGTGAGACCGCTGCCACCGGCCACAGGCCATCCCAGTCAGGAGCAAATAGCGAGCGCCGAAGCAACTCGAACCCGGGCTGCCACTACCGGGATAGGTCAGAAGTCCAGCACTCTCCGGACTGAGCTACAGGGGCGATACACAGCTTGATACTACAGCTTGACCTGAACTTGACAATAACTTCACGTAAATGAAATCAGGTGGTAAAACGACTATCACTATCGAATTATACGTGGCAAATAACCCATAAAACTTGTGTTGCATGACTTTCGTAGATATTTTACGCATATTGACCTTTTGTAACCTGACATTGACCTTGACCTTTGCCAACAATCTCACTTTAGCTCATGCGGGATGTGTATCATACCTTTTGCAGTACTTTGGGTGATCATGGTCGCAATCGAAGGTTTTGGATGGAAAGTATGGCCCATAAACTCACATACGTCGATTTTTACCTTTGACCTGACCGTGACCTGATATTTGACCCCACTTTGACATTTGTGAGTATGTGAGTTTGTGAGATGTGTCTCATTGAGAGCTTTCGATTGCTGCCTTGCGCGTCTCGCTGCAATTATTGGTTCGAAAGATAACCAGGGGGCATTTAACGCCCCCCCCCCCCCCGTCAATGGCGTTCGGCTGAGACCCCAGTCAATGCAGGATTAATGCAATTTATAACAGACGGACAATGCACAATGTAATCATACTTGCAAAATCACCTATACTAATCAATTAATATTGCAAATGGATTTCAACTTGACAGACTTACATCATGGACGAATATTCGACAGTGACATGACCAACCTCTCGACAAAAGTTATCACGCAGGTGGGATTCGAACCCGCATCTCTGATCTTCACTACAGACTGTTGTTGCGGTGCGAACTCACCAGTAGATCCTCATACGAGCCGTCCTGACCGGAGGCGAGCGACACCCGGCGGCACGGGTCCCGGTGTGGCTTTGACTTGAGGCTCAGAGACCAGACCTCCTGCTTCATCTCCATTATCTGAACAGACAAAACAGAAACACGCAGCAGTGAAGGTAATGCTTCACTTTCTGGTTCGGCCACGATACGGCCCATGAAAAGTGCATTTATAATGAGTTCCTCAACACTACACATGCATGTTACAACATACTTGTTGGGCAGGAAGGTCGAATAAATGACAAACTGGGGTGGTGAAGGCATTTTACTGCGCTGATCCGTCGTGCATTCTGTCAGTGCGGAGCACCCGTAATGCCACATCATGTTGCTATCGTGCCCGAACTACACCTGAGAGGCCCGCTAACAGCTGGCGGCGCGTGCTCCCATGTCACGGAATGGCCCACAACACGACCGTCCCATGTTCACCGCAGGTGACACCTCACATACAACACACCTCAACACACCTCGGTCACACCTCCAATACACTTCGGTCACACCTCACTTACAACACACCTCAACACACCACGGTCACACCTCCAACACAGCTCGGTCACACCTCACATACAACACACCTCCAACACACCTCGGTCACACCTCCAATACACTTTGGTCACACCTCACATACAACACACCTCAACACACCTCGGTCACACCTCCAACACACCTCGGTCACACCTCACATACAACACACCTCAACACACCTCAGTCACACCTCCAACACACCTCGGTCACACCTCACATACAACACACCTCAACACACCTCAGTCACACCTCCAACACACCGCAGGTCACACCTCACATACAACACACGGCGCGTGCCCATCAGACAACGGTCCTGTCACACAAAAAACAACGTCGCCAATACATACAACGGACTACATCAGGAACTCTGCCATGCAAAACAAGAACCACGCATGTCAATCATCGAAAACCGTGGCATACGTTGTTCTTCCTTTGCACGTCATAACTGCCATCGTGTCGGTATGAAGCGCGGTATGTGCCTTAGCACATCATCAAGTTATTTCCGAATACGGGCATTTTCCGTACCGAAAATTTCTGTGTAGTCAGTGTGCATCACGCAAGTTCGTTGTAGGAAGCAGAACAAAACAGCCTACTTCAATGGCAGCCCACGGTGAGACGAGGGCTGACTGCCAACATTTGATATTCGTTAGTTAGTCCGTCTATCTAGACAAACCTCCAGGCTAACCACCGCCGCTCTCACCACCGTCGACAGCTCCATGCATCTCTGACGTCACGTAACCTGTGATGTCACGTTATCTGTGTTTCTGCAGACTGATGTTAACGCTATGTTAGGTGTGACGTCATGTTACCTGTGTTTTCTGCAGACTGATGGTGTTCATGAGGTTGTGGATTTCCAGCGAGTCGTCCAGCCGCTTGTCGTGTGGAGCGATACCCTGGCGACAGATAGCGCAAGGCAGCGGAGGTCAGCCGGCAGCTCATTGGTCAACAAAACACAGTATTCCCTATCAGGTACTCTTTTCCGAAACATGGGGTTGAAGGTTATGGAAAACGACTTAACCCTATTTGTAACAGGGGGTGGGGGGGGGGGGCGGATTCCGACCCCCCCCCTCATGTTTTTCGCAGATATCTCCAGAACGGCTGGGAGCAGGCCCATCAAATTTTGGGACTTTTCATAGAATTGAACTCCACATTTGGAGTCAAAATTGTAAGTTCTTAACCTGAACAGAGGCGGTTCCAGGGCACAGTTTTGGGTGGGTTCGGAGGCGACATTTGGCGATAATACGGAAATGCGATCTTCACGGTTTCTTCCTAACTGCACCAAGTATGAAGGAGTTACATCGGCTTACGGTGATTGCAACAAGTGCAAATTAGTTGATGTTAATGAAATATCATAAAAATGGCATGACAGAGGCGGTTTCAGGGGCTTGAAAAGGGGGGGGGGGGGTTTCCAGGAAGTATTCAATGCTTGGCGGGAAGCCAATAGAGCAATGTAAGGGGCATTTATAGCTATCAAGATGTAAAAGATAGCTTCTGCTTCCATTATTTGCATAATTTATTACATATAGAGTTTCAGGGGCGTGTTCAGGAACATGAAAAGGGGGTGACTGGCATGGTGATGACGATATGCCAGCGATAACGGCGCCATATACGTTTAGCTTATAATAATATATGCACATATGAGACCAGAAAAGGGAATAAAGCCATTTTTTTTGCAGAGGCGCGCTCAGGAATGGAAGAAAAGGGGTCATATTATTGCAAGGAAACCAAGAGGCATGGGCGTACAATGACATAACATACTGCAGTTTTCGGATGAAACACGCACCACAGGCTACTCTACGAACGATTATAATATAATAGGCGAGTCTAGGTAGGGTAAAAGGGGGGTAAGCAATGCTAATTGAAGTTGTAAGTGAAATAGTCACTGTTGACTAGTTAGTATCATAATAGCGGATAATATACGTATCAAAAGGTCTTGCGCCGCCCCAGTTTGGATCCTGGATACGCCTATGATGAAGTACAACATGCAAAAAGGAACTATTTACGATCAGTAACATATGTATAGTGCTGGGTAGCAACTTGTCTGCGGTTAATACTTTTTCCCAATTTTACCCCCTTTTTCACTAACCTGGTACCGCCTATGGAAAAAATATGATTTATAACTGTTTTTATAATGTCTCAATCACATACCCTTTCATTTATGAAAAAAAAACACCAAAAAATGTTTTATAACGCATTTACTTCACCCCCATATTGAGTGACCTGCACACGCCTATGATTTTTGAATTTTCAAACGTCACCGTCATATATCAATTTCCAATTCAATCTCTATCGATTCCTTTTAGTTGTGTTAAAATCGGTCGATAAACATGAAAGCTATGTTGGATCAAAAATACCACTAAAATTTGTAGTTTTTGCCCCCCTGTTGCCCCCTATCCCAATTTGTATTATTTTTTATTATTTATAAATGTAGATCGTGTTGAGGGGAACCAAACACAGTTTCATTTTTGAAAATCGGACGGGTATATCTCGAGATCTCCGGGGGGGGGGCGGAATCCGCCCCCCCCCCTGTTACAAATAGGGGTAGCCAGGAGCCTGTTACAAATAGGGTTAAAACATTAACATAGATTTGACTGACTGATTATTTTATATCAAGACAATTGATACCGTGCGTGGGTTCAGATATGCCGACATTGGTTTCCTCAAATGCCATGTTGTTACGAGCCAGCTCGAATCGTTCGCGAGTCCACACTGAATACGGGATTTTGTTATCACATATAAGCGGCCAACCCGACCCGACCCGATCGTAACGCTTTTCGGAAGCTTATATCTTTGGAATCCCGCATCCGATTGACAAGCGGTCTTCGCCATCTGATAGCCCCATTCAATCAATTATGTTATTGACATGTTTCGTCTCACGTGACGGGTCAGCATGGCGCGTGGCACGTGCCGCGTCAGGGGTGTCAGAAAACGTTATCCTCCTATATAGCTGATAAACGGCTGGACCGATCAAATTGAAATTTGGTGTGTGGTTTGAGACCACAACACTGGCAATGTCACGCAAGTCAAACTCTGGGTCACACTGCACGTGCGCACGTGCACACCCCTGTTCTGTAACTCAGAAACGGCTGGAACGATTAAGCTGACATTTGGTGTGTGGTTTGAGACCACACTACTGGCAATGCAATCGGGTTTCTACGGGCTTGCCCGTCCTTCGCCGATTAACCCTATTAGTGCCAGCGGGAAGCAGATTCTGCCCACCCTTCAGTTTTTCCAGATATCTCGGGAACGGTTGGGAGCAGACCCATGACATTTTGGTTCCTTTACTAGAATGTATTTTCGCATATGGAGTCAACATTTTGAGTTCCTAACCTTAACACGCGCCCTGGGGGGGGGGGGGGAATCCACCCCCCTCCGGTTTTTAAAGAATAGCGCAAAAACGGCGGCGGGCAGCGCCGCAGTTTTCTACACACCTGTTCAGCAATACAATTCCCACATTATGTAAAATTCTTGACCTCGGGTCATCTCAGGTCAGGTCACCAGACCAGGTCACGTGAGGACCTCAACTCCAAAATGTTGCAGTAGTACCACAGCCACAGTTTTAGGCCGATCAGTTTTAATCTTGCAGGATTTTATAAGGTGATAGATACCAACAATTTGTTTATCTCGGATTTATAATATCGGTGACCTAAGGTCAGGTCAATTTCGTGACCGCCAACACTGTTATGTCAATAACTATCGACATAATGAAGATATATAAGATACAATGGTACTAATGTGTTTGCCCATTGGTACCAATGTGTTGACACGTCTCCCAATCTGCAACATGACCAACTTGGGTCACCACTTGACCTTGACCTGAGGTCAAATTTCTAAGTTAACCTAATTCGGTCACCATTAATATGATTCGAAGCGCCTTAACAAGACAAACACGATGGCGTAAAAACTAATGCTTTATCTTTCCACCCCCCTCCGGTTTTTAAAGGATAGCGCAAAAACGGCGGCGTGCAGCGCCGCCGTTTTCTGCACACCTGTTCAGCAATACAATTCCCACATTATGTAAAATTCTTGACCTCGGGTCATTTCAGGTCAGGTCACCTGACCAGGTCACGTGAGGACCTCAACTCCAAAATGTTTGCAGTAGTACCACAGCCACAGTTTTAGGCCGATTAGTTTTAATCTTGCAGGATTTTATAAGGTGATAGATACCAACAATTTGTTTATCTCGGATTTACAATATCGGTGACCTAAGGTCAGGTCAATTTCGTGACCGCCAACACTGTTATGTCAATAACTATCGACATAATGATTTATAAGATACAATGGTACTAATGTGTTTGTCCATTGGTACCAATGTGTTGACACGTCTCCCAATCTGCAACATGACCAACTTGGGTCACCACTTGACATTGACCTGAGGTCAAATTTCTAAGTTAACCTAACTCGGTCACCATTAATATGATTCGAAGCGCCTTTACAAGACAAACACGATGGCGTAAAAACTAATGCTTTATCTTTTTAGGTAAAAGGTTATTTGTGCGAAAAACAGTTTAACAAAAAAATCACCTTTTTGACATTTGATGACCTCTGGAGTCTGGAGCGTAAACTATTGACCTGGGCTCAAATCTGTGGACACTTATGTCGATTGCATTTTGCAAGGGCTTTCGATTGCATTTTTCCGTTTGCTGCTAACTATCATAGTTCCAGAGATATTTGGGGGTGTTCGAAGCGAAGTCTTGAAAACTTGAAAATCTGACCCTTGATGACCCCTGGTCATCTCAATATTTACCTGATAAAAATATGAACAAAATACTTTCGAAAGAGTTCATAGTCATTCGCCAGATTTATAGATGATTACGCTGGTGTCTGGCTGCATGGCAAAGATGCTCTAAACGACTTTGTCGTTTACCTAAACGGGATTAACGACAGCATTCAGTTTACATGTGAAATGTCTGGGGAGGGCGAAGGTTCGGTTTCAATGCTTGATACTCTGATCACTTTGTACAGCAAGGAAGGGAAGTGCTTGTATCAGTCTGAACTGTACGTCAAACCGAGCAATGCAGGCATCATTTTGCACTATCGTTCAGCTCACCCTAAGCACACTAAGCTGAACACCCTTCGATCTCAATATAGGAGAGCAATTAGGCTGTCTTCAAACGAAGA